>CAUYSK010112937.1:0-35601 GCA_963575035.1 Avahi laniger | reverse complement strand
AGGACATCAGATAGAAATTGTCCTGGTTTTTGCAGGATTTGGGCATGCAGTGTTGTTATACCCACCCATTCCTCCATCCCTCTAAATAGATGAAGGGGAAAGATTAAGAGGTCCCAAATTAATGGAAGCCAACACCTTGTTGTGTTCTGTTGGTCAGTTGTTGAGTTGACACCTGTTGCTTATTCTAGAGTACTCCAAGCTCCCGGAGCCGAAGTCTCACTTTGCTCCCCCATGGAACACCCAATTCTGCGTCTCCCTGTAGCCAGAGACACCTCAGTGCGGGGGCCCCCGGTGTTGTCACAATCACGCATCACAAGTCGCCTGCAGCCGCCCGAAGAGCCAAGAGTCAGTATTCCGGCCAGCTTCACGAAGTCAGAGAGGTAGGCTTTGCTCTCCTAGTAGGTCAAGTCGCCCACGGAGTTGGGGGCTGTGACTGTTGCTCTGCCAACTCTTCCTTTGTGCCATCTTGTTTTTCAAAGAGGGAGGACTAGCAACAAACCTCCCAGCCACACCACCAGGACAGTCCCTCTTGGTTTAAAGAAAAAAAAGTTTCTGTCTTTTAGGGTAAGCAAGTTGTTAGGAGACCTTTGTCAGAGCTGAGGACGCAGAGAAAGCAAGCCTACACACACACAGATGTAAATGGAAAGCAAGCCTACACACAAATGATTGCAATCAATTGAAGTCTCCATGCTCACAGCAAAGACTACACTGAACTCCATGGATACTCAGGAAATAATTGTGGGTGTCTTGAAACCCAGGCAGTGTTAGATCTAATGCTGATTCCCAATTCCCTTGCTTCACTTTCCTTAGGGACGTACTTACCTTCTCCTTACCATCACAGACATATGCCAAGGAAAGTGTTGGGAAGGGAAAAGATACTCTCCTTGAAGTCAGGAGACTCTGCTCTTTAAGAGCAAGTCTTTTAACAGCTCCAAACCTCAGTTTCTACGTCTGTAAAATGGAAATAAAATAGGTTTTGCCAGCCTTTCAGGGGAAATAGGAGGACCACTTGTGATTATGCCCAGGAAAGCTCTTTAACTGCTCTTATAAGAGTGACATGAGGTTATATTTTATTTTTACTTCTGATACACGGGGAAGTCATCAGTTTGGGGATCCCAGAGCCTTAGTATTCATATTATCCTTTGCAACTATTATGGAAACAGACCATCTAAAGTAAATGATGTTGGTCTTGGTTGTCCAACTTGTGTCGAGTGCTGAGGTTTTTGCCCTGCAGCTGCCGCACGTACAGACCGGCACGTTGTCCTGAAGGTAGCAGGGCCCTTCCTCCGTGTCACGCAGGAGAATGGGACCTTAGATGAGGGTCTTGCTGCTGCTCGAGTCAGCATGCATCTTATTTTTTAAATGTCACAAGCCAGGTAATGCTCTGTTAGCTAACTATCTTGGTTCTGATCTGGCCCAGGGCAGAAAATCTAAAATCTTCTGAATCAAATATGCAGATACATAGGAAAGATCTTTTTTTCTTGTTAGATTTTACACGTATATACTCTGTATGGCCTCATAAAGAAGAAGTGCAGAGTCAGAATTCCATTTTCAGGTAGAATGTTTACTTTGAAATAGTCACCTCTAATGTGTAAAAAAGAAAAAAAAAGTGGATATTAGCTTACTTTTGTTGTATTGGTTGACATGAT
This sequence comes from Avahi laniger, assembly GCA_963575035.1. Taxonomy (NCBI): domain Eukaryota; kingdom Metazoa; phylum Chordata; class Mammalia; order Primates; family Indriidae; genus Avahi; species Avahi laniger. The sequence goes on along the minus strand of CAUYSK010112937.1, from coordinate 33,952 downwards.
GAATGATTGTGCATGTGTATATATTGCTTTTTGTTTTTCATAGCACTTTTTCAAAACATTGTATTACGGAAAATTTTCAAATATGCACAAAATAGAGCAGTATAATGTAACCATGCACCCATCACCCAACTTCAACAATTTCAACTTTGTTATTATTTCTTGTTTTTGTTTCCTCTCACCGCTTTATTTTTCTTGCTAGAGTATTTTAAAGAAATGTTAAACATTGTATTATTTCATCATCCAGTGAATGCATTAGTATTTATCTAACAGGAGCTTTTTTAAGGAAGGGTGTGTCCTTTTATTCTTTGCTAGAAATGATATTAAAATATCATTATTTTTTCAAAATTAGATTATTTTCTGAATACAAAAGTGATATGTTCATGATAGAGAATTTAGAAAAGACAGGAAGGTACCATAGAAATTTTAAAAATCAACTATAATTTCATCATTGTCAATGTTTTAAGCTATTTCTTTCCAAATTTTTTTTCTAAATTTTCAAAATTGGTGTCATACTATTACAGATATTTGAAAGGATTGCTAATATTCCCATCAAAATCGCATAATCATTAAAGGAAAATTTTGGATCTTTCTGGCAGGGTGAGTCAAGTAGCCTAGTATTTTCAATGAATTCATTATAACAGTAACTTTTCATAAAACTTACTTACCATCATCTTACTTTTATGTCAACCTCATTGAAGATTATTTTACAAGTCTTTTGAGACTATAAACTTAAAAAAAGGCAGTTGAAAGTTCATGGTATTTTGAGAATTCTCTTTATTTCTATTATAATGAATCTCTGTTACATCTAATAATGATAGGAGGCCTGTATGTGTGGGGAAAAAAAATGGAGTACTTGCGTTTAACTTGATTTTTAGTAGCATTTTATTTAATATAATGCCAAAATCTTTTCTATTTCCATTTAAAAAGAAGTTAAGTTTTTAAAAGAATAAAAGTGTGTTCTTTGTGTATGTGTGTATAAGGATATCTATGATTATGTAAAATATATAATGCATGTATATATTGCAAAAAAAGTATAAAGAAGAAAATCAAAATTACTCATGATCCTATCTCCCTACAGATTACCACTTTTAACCTTTCGATGATTTTACTTCTGGATTTTTTTTACCCCTATATGTTATAGATATGTAAAAATTATCCATATAGTCTGTATGGTATAATCTAAATTTTATAAAAGATCACATGTGCTTTTTCTTTATCATGTTGTTTTCTATCTGTGGGGGGAAACTGTTGAAGTTTCCTGTGGAGTTCCATGATATGGAAGATAATTAGGCGAAATGTCTCTGTAGTCACTTTGATATGTGTTTTGTACTCCTGGGTGGCAGTACATCTCTTCAGGTAATTATTCTTGTACATAAATGACTTGTCTTACTGAAAATTAATTTTAAGTGAGATTGTTGGGATGTAAGTGAAAAACTGGCGGTTGAGAGACTTTTAGGGTGCTGAGCTCCTCTGGGACGTGTCGGAAGTTTCAGTTCTTGAATTACGTGTCCACCTTCACTCCTGATTGGGGGAGGGTAGCTGTTTTGTGTCATTTGTCATTTTATGATGTGGACAGATCCACTTTGGGAACTATCTGAGCAAGTTTTACTCACGCCAGAAAGTTCTGCAGTTATTAATTTCAGAGTATAAAGGCCTCTGCCTTAAGATTCTCCTGTATTTATCTATGAAATAACTAGAAGAAAACGGAATAGCATTTTTAACCCAGCTGCACAGCGAAGATAAACTTATGACCACTGAAGCAGTGGAGAAAACTGTCACACACAAGACTGATGTGCCCGAATATCGGGAGAATAAAAGAGAAATAGCCCAGCCAAAGGCAATAGAATAAATAATTAAATGGAATGCCACAGCATGGGCGAAAATAGTGGGACAGCTTAAAAGATTAAATGGTTATCATCCAAAATATAAAGAATCGAGATCCCAAAGGTCAGAACCCAAAGTCCTCTCAGGACTAGAGATGAGCGTAGGGAATTGAGATGCAGTGTCATGAGGAACAGGCACATTCTCACTAGCAATTCAAGGAATGGAAATTAAGACCACTCTGTGAAATCATCAGAATTAATTATAGCCCATTATCGGCTGGGGTATTTCAGCAGTGCCGCATGTTGTCTTTTTGCTACAATCTGGTGATGTATAATAGCTAAACGTAAAACAAAACTGTGTATTGCCATTTACCCATAAATTCCCTGTTGGGGACTATACCCTGAGAAAACAATTTATGGAATTGGGGATAGGAGGAAGAAAGTTAATTTGGATAAAGCTACTCATAAAGTCATAGATCCAATACAAAACATTATGGGAAATGACTAAGAAAACAATGGTGCATTTACGATATTGAATTACTACATAGCAATTTAAGATAAAAGTCATGCCAGTATTACTACTGCATGAGTATGTATGTGTAGAATAAGTAAGAAAATCATAATATAGAATAATATGCACACATGGGATCCTATGTCCATTTTAATAAACTCCAGAAGTTGTTTAAAACAGTGGTTCCCAAAACTTTGCATTTAATTTGCAAACTGAGGTTTAAAAATAGAATTATGGGAGCAACATAGTGTTGCAAATTTTTATTTTATCCAGGAAGGGCATTTTTAAAGCACAGTCACAATCTGTGGTTACCACTATCTTCTAAAAGCACATTTTAATACCCCTCACCAAAGAAATATAATCTCAGAATAAAGAATCATTTATTGCATTTAGTAAGTTAAGTTTTATATAGAACATATTGGCTGGGCATCGTGACTCACGCCTGTAAACCTAGCAATCAGGGAGGCCGAGGCAGGAGGATTGGAGGATCGCTTGAAGTCAGGAGTTTGAGACCAGCCTCAGCAAGAGATAGTAGCCCTGTCTCTACTAAAAATAGAAAGAAATTAGCTGGACAACTAAAATAGGAAAAAAAAAATTATCCCGGCAGGTGGCTCATGCCTGTAGTCCCAGCTACTTGGGAGGCTGAGGCAGGAGGATCGCTTGAGCCCAGGAGTTTGAGGTTGCAGTGAGCTAGGCTGATGCCACAGCACTCTAGCCTGGGCAACAGAGCAAGACTTTGTCTCAAAAAAAGAAAAAAAAGAAAAACATGCTGCGTTTTCCTTGATTTAGTATTTTTTCTTGGACTGGAAAAGTTCCTCATGAATTGTTCCTACCTTGTGGATCTGTTTAAACCACTGGTTACCACTAAAGTTTTAACTTCAGACAAGTCGCCCCAACCCATCTTCTTCTTTGCCATTGCCAGTCTCTCCTTTAGTTCACGCCTTACTCTGTCTCCAGGAAGCCACCTTCCTAAATGGAAGCATTTTATTATACTCCTATTATTAAAAACAAAACAAAACACAAACCTTTCTGATTCCCTGCTGTGTATAGGATGAGGGTCAAGTTTTCCCACCTGGCCAGTGGGGCTGGCCTTCTGCAGTCTGCACTCTCGCCTCTCCCTGCCCTCAGCATTCTTCCTTGTCTGCACGGGACACTTACTACCTCAAGAATCTGCCCTGATGGAAATGTTTGGTTCCTTTGCTCTCCCCTAGGGTGGCCGCTAATTACATGGGGCTAATGAGCTCCTGAAATGTGCATAGTCTGAACGAAGATGTACTAGAAAGGTAAAATACTTGTTAGATTTTAAAGACTTAGTGTTAATACTAAACAAGGTAAAATATCTCATTAATAATGTTTTTTAACACTGATAACATGGAAATGATATTTTCTATCTATTCAGTTAAATAAAATATATTAAAATTCATTGCACCTGTTTCTTCCTACTTTTTTATTACTTTTTAAAATTATTATCTTTTTGTTTTTTTTGAGAAACAGGTCTTGCTGTGTTGCCTAGGCTGGCTTTGAACTCCTGGGCTTAAGTGGTCCTCCCACCTCAGCCTCTTGGGTCACTCAGAGTACCGACATGTGCCACCATGCCTGGCTACTTTCTATCTTTTTAAATGTGCCCACTAGAAAATTTAAATGTGCGTGTATGCTTCACATTTGTGGCTTGGATTATATTTCTCTTGGATAGCCCTGGACTGTGAGCTTGCTCACTCATTCACTCTATTCATTCTCCAGGTATTCATTGAGAACCTTCTATGTACCTGACACCGGATTTTTATGTTAAGGGCCACATCTTATTCATCTTTGCATCTTCCAACTCTAGTATGATTGCTGGGCATGCCTATTGAACAAATTGATTTAAGAACCCATTCTCTCACTGTCAGAGCTCTTTAAAAGTGGAATGTGAGCCAGCCGCGGTGGATCATGCCTATAATCCCAGCACTTTGGGAGGCAGAGGTGGAAGGATCACTTGAGTCCAGGAGTTCAAGACCACCAGCCTGGTCTCAAACATAACGAGACCGTCTCTACAAAAAAATAGAAAAATTAGCTGGGCGTAGCGGCATGCGCCTGTAGTTCCAGCTACTTGGGAGGCTGAAGTGGGGACATCGCCTAGGCCAGAAGTTTGAGGTTGTGGTGACCTATGGTGATGCCACTGCACTCTAGCTGGGTAACAGTAAGATCCTGTCTCTGTTTAAAAAAAAAAAAAAAGGTGGAATGTGGAGGAATTCCAGAGTTGCTTGGGTAATTATATGAATTGGGTGAAAGAAAGGAGAAACCTGGTGATTGGTTGATGGCTGCCAGGTATTCATTCACTCGTCTTCTCTGAGAGACTTGGGTGAGCGAACATCTATTAATAAGTGGCTGTGTGACCAGGGGAAAAGTGCCGATAGTGTGAGCCTCTGAATGCACCGCTGGAATTGTTTTATAAATAGAATCTAATATATTTTTAAAGATTAATTTGATCCTCCCTGCTGTTTAAACATATGATGAATGAAATGTATGATATTGATTATATTTTAATTTTCATTAATTAATTTGTGTTTTAACTCTTATATTTCTAGTTCATTATAACCAGTTTTGATGTGGCTCACATTTAAATAGACACAAATTCAATTGCTGCAAGTACAGTGTGATTTTTAAAAAATTCTTGTTTGCTAGATGCTTTCTGAAAAATAACAACCCTAACACATGTTCATACCAGTGTGAACATGTGTGTGTCTGCACACCAATACTTTTTTTAGCTGTGACATTTGAGACTTAAAAAAAAATACACTTAATTCAGTAGGGAAACTTTGTCTGGATTCTGTAGCTTGACGAGGGAACAGGTCACGCTGTTGAATTGTAATGAATGTGTGTGAAGCATAAATATTGATTTAGTTAAGCTTCCAATGATAATTTATTGACAAATGGGAATGATCCTTCTCTTAAACTTTTTTTTATTGTTAAATATTTGCTTACAGGCATGCACTGTTTTGAAGAGAAAGATGTTTGCTGCACTGGTTTGTACTGGATAGATAAACCGTGTTGAGACTATGTAATTTAATATGGTCTAAAATAAACCTTTTATGAAGTAAAATATGTGGAGGAGACATGTGTTTATGTGGGTCCAGCTATGTGACTTTATATATGTTTCTTCACGTAGTTGAAAATGTCATATTTACTTAATACATATGCATAGGGAAGATCCTTTCATTAAGCTGCCATCTTTATAAATGGATATTGATGCGGTATTCTCTCCCTTCAAGATAATTTGGTTTGATCCTGGTACCTATGGATGTAGTAAATGCCTGGTTAGAAACCTTGATTAATGTACAGCCTTTGTTATAGAAGCACTAACTGTAAACTATCACCGTAACAAATTTTATTAGCTGATCAATTTTAGGTAGCGATCTGTTCAGGCAGCATTGAATGCAGACCATCCCATCACCAGGGAAACCGCATTTAGGGTGTAAACTGCATTTATCCTTTGTGTGCACAGAGTGATTATTTTTAAAATGTTCTAAATGAATTCTCCGGTGCACTTTTTGGATAAATGATAACAAGTAACCATAGTATGTATTTTTAGTAGCAATTTGCCATCTCTCAAAGTAAGTCAGCTCCAGACTTCAGTTTCCACAAATTGTCGTGTGGAATTAGTTAATAGCAGTGGTTTCCAAATGTTTTTAAAGCAGTAGAGTGGATTGTTTTTGAATAAAAATATTGCAGATCCTTGCTAAGTAAAAGCCGGTAAAAGTGATGTTTTATTAGTGCAGACTTACTTTAGAAAGGAAAATGGGCATTTCTTGTTTATGAAGCAAGTTGCCTGGAATCGTGAGGATTTATGACCACCCTTGCAATCCCTTATCAGCCTCTGCGTCTGTGTAATTGGAAACAAACACTTGTGTGCTCTGTGGAACACCTTGGGATCCTCTGAGAGCACAATTTGAGAGTCATTGGATTTGGGCATCAACTAACAGCATTTCAGGTGAACAACAAGAAAAGCAAGACGCTGAGATCCCCCATCAATCTTCAACTCATTGTCTGTCCAGCTGTTGCCCTGGTGGAAGGATGCTCTGGGGTGGTCTCAGGGTGCTGAGGGCACAGAGGGGTAGGGTGCGGAAGGTGGGAGAGGCCAGAGCAGGATTAATCACAAAAGAAATAACTGCCTGGTGTCCTGGAAAACTAAGTGTTCATACTTTTCTGATCCTTAGCATACATATCCTTTATTTTGTCAAAAAGTAGAGTCCAGCCTAGCTGGTTCTGATGTAAATCCTTCTTTTCCCACTTTTATCCCCTTTTCATGCTGAGTTCCTCCTGGAACCCTCACTTTATTCTCTCGCAGGCAGGCTCCTTTTGTTCATTATCTTGTTACACTTGGAAATTAGGCATTTGTTTACCTGTTTATTGTCTGACCCCTCTTTTGTCCTCTGTCTAGAGGTGTTTTTTGTTTAACCTGTTTATTTCCAAGCCCTCAGCACAGCACCCAGCACATAGTTGCTCAGTAAAAATCTGAGTAAAAGAGTGATTTCCCACAAAGAGGATTATAACCACTGGGAAACACGTCTCTGTATATATGGTTAAAAAAGCATTGATGAGGAAGGACTTTGTCACCCTGCAGCGTATTCTTAGGAGTTCGAATAGCAAGGCAGAAGCAATGGCTGCTGGGGACCAGCCATATTATACATATACGGGGCTGCCTGCCACTGTGTTCCAGCCATGCCTAGGCACTGCTACTCTTAGTATACTTTATGCCTGCCTACACATTTAGCAATTATTTCTTTATGTTATAATTATTTTTAAAAATCTCCCCACTAGATTATAAGCTTCTTTCTTAAAGGCATGGCTTCATGGATGACAGTAGCTACTCTTCCGTGGACCAAATATTTCGTACTTGTGGTCCTAGTATATGCTGGGTGCTGGGCTCAGTGCTTTACTTGTGTTATCCTCAGATCAGCGCTGTGAGGTATGTACTGTTATTGTCTCTGTTTTACAGACGGGAAGGTGGAGTATGAAGAGGTCAAGGCAAAGTGAGGGGAATCAGCCAGGGGTCAGGTGTAGAAATAGAACTGTAGGAGACGTTTATTGCAAGGAGTTGGCTTCGTGATTGTGGGGGCTGCTTAGGTCCGGGACCCAGAGAGCAGACGTGTGCGCAGCAGTCCAGAGCCAGGATTTCTGCCCTAAGGAAGCCTCCGCGCTGCGCTTAAGGCCTTTCAATTGAATCGGTGCCACCCAGGTTATCTAGGAAATCTCTTATTTAAAAACTGTTTATGAACTTTATTCACATCTACAAAATACCTTGAAGAAACGTCTAGATTAGTGTTTTTTAAGTAACTGGGGACCATAGCTTGGACAAATTGATACAGCAAAAAAGACACCCTGAGAGGTCAGACGCGAGTAAGGTGCTTGATTCTGGCCCAGGGGATTTGACGTCACAGCCCACCAGGATAAACAGACAGCAGACATCACATCCCAGGTGCCGAGTCCTGAGCTGGGGGCCTTAGGCAGAGGCTGCCAGACAGTGGTTGTCCTTGCTCTCCTGCAGGTGCGGCTGGGACTCTGCGTCTCTGTACCCCTGACACATACGGGGCCCTGGTGCATGGAGTGCCCCAAGGAGGACTTGAATCTATTCACTTGAATGAGTCACCAGAACTCGGCAGTTTTTAGGTAGAAAGAACAGTGACCTCAGCGTCAGTCCGTGGACAAGGGCCATCCCATCTCTTGTATGTAAGGCGGAAATAATAAGCAATAGAGCAGACGTGCCCGACAGAGTGTAGCACAGAACAGGTGCCCAAACAGAGGATTGGAGACCCCCGACCTGTCAAGTTGATGTCTGAAGGAGGCAAAAGCCTCAAGGCTGCTGCGGTCCCCCTCCTGGTTTGTCAGCCTGGGTGGCCCAGAAGCAGGGAGGGGACGTGGACGGGGGTAGGCTCTGAAAGAGACGTCGTCTCCATCCTCTTCCTGTGGAGAACTGTGTCCCCAGTTTTGTCAAAGGTTCCCTTGAGCTGGGAGCCACTCCCCTGTCCTGTACCCTGAGTAGGTGTGTCCTGTCTGCCCGTCCCTGAAAACACGGACCTTCCATCCCAGCAACTGCGCACTGGGCACAGCGTGGGGGTCTGTGTGGGACACATTGTGATTTAGGCCTGAGAGTGCCTGCCAGTGACACGGCGGCGTCTCGGAAGTCTCTGAACACCTCCCGCCCTAGTCACTCATCATTTATAAAGGAGGGTGGTGGCAATTATGACCAGCTCACTGAATTTTGTACCTTGTGGCTCCACTAACCTGACCAAAGCTGATCAGACCAGCGGTCGCTCGTCGTCTAGCCTGGCCACTGGACTTTGAGGTGGTCTCAAGTGGGAACGCCACTCAGGAGGGCCACCGAGGTAGAGCAAGAATAATGGCCCCTTGTGGAGCGTGAGTGGGGAGCAGGCAGAGGCCGGGAGGCGGAGAAGTGGCTAGTGGGGAAGGTGATTGCTGTCGTCAGCTGAGTCGCAGACGGGTGGGGAGAGGCTGTGAGAGCTGCGTGCACTGTGCTGGCCGGGGTTCTCCAGAGACACGGAGCCAACAGGGCCACACGGGATGTGTGGATATATCACACACACACTAGAGTGTGATGGATTTAGGGAATTGGTTCATGCAGTTACGGAGGCTGGCAAGTCCAAAACCTGCAGGGTGGGCCGGGAGGCTGGAGACCCGGGAAGAGGTGGTGTCACAGTTCGAGTCCCAGGGTGTCTGCCGGCAGGATCGCCTCGTGCTTGAGAAGAGGTCGGTCTTTTGTTCCAGTCAGGCCTTCAGCTTACTGGGGAGGCCCACCCACATTATGGAGGGCGATCTGCTTTATGCAAAGGCCACCAATTTAAATATTAATCTCATCCCAAAATACTGTGACAGAAACATTCAGAGTAATGTTTCACCAAATACCTGGGCACCGTGGCCTAGCCAAGTTGACACATAAAATTACCCATCACAAGCATCCTGGACGCTCTTGTTGCCCCTTCTAGTCTTACTATGTGTATCTGCCCCCCGAGGTCCCTGAGAGCTCATTTTTAGAAAGCTAAGGGAGCCCGACCATCACCGATCCAACCAGACGTGGTTATTGCACACTCAGTGTGGGGCCGGCGCTGGTCTCTGATGTAGGGGGTGGGATGACATAGCAGCCTGGCTCTGGTCCAGGGACTGGATAATGCAGGGGGCTGGTTAAACTAACATGGAAATTATGTGCTGCTACTGTAATAACTGCAATAGAAACTCATCAGGGAGTGAGGCCAGTGTAGTTTGGCTGTCTCTCCAGGTACACCTCCTTCTGGGCTCCACAAGTCACTGAGACCCCTGGAAGAGTCACCCCAGATTCAGCATCCGTGGCAGACTAAATTTGTGCCTTTCAAACTTTCTGCCCTGTAATTAGAGTATTGCTGAACATCTGTCTCACCTCTCACTAGCTCACAGAAAATTCACGGTTCAGATGCTTTTGCTTTGTGCTCAGAAGGAAGCTGAGTGGCAAGTTATTTTATACCGTAGTTCTGTGGCGTGAAACACTGTTCTGCCTGTTTTGACCTCATGTGGCAATTTAATACAAGGGGCCTTCCCACAAGTGCTCTAAGAGACGTTTTGAATGTTGAGCGAGTGGATGTGGAGAAAAGTTGGCCAAGTTCATCCTGTGCCACTCAAGCTACCCTTGGTACCTGTGTCTCATGATCTTATTCTTGGTGACATCTGCAGAGGATGTTAGTTTTTTTTACCCCTAGAATTAGGGGCTAATTCTAGTATTTCAAGATGCAACAGAAATTCTTCCTCATTTGAACCCAGTCGTCTTGTTCTGCTTCCAGCAGGGGCTGGGCACGCTGGCTGTGCCCCTCACACCCCCGTTAGATGCTTGGCATTATGGAGTTGCAGGTTAAATACTGTAGTTTCCCTTCTCTTCCGCTTCGCTGCCCCCCACTGCCGGGGCTGTAATCCTCTTAATGCTTTGATCTGAACATTCTCTGGCTCTTCCTTTTTAAGGTGTGACATCTTTTGTGTCTACTTTTATGTCAGAGGCTGAGCATCATAAGCTGCTCTTTATGCATTGCTGTAAAACAAAACACCCCCGAACTTGACAGCTTAATACTACAACAGTCATTTATTTTGCTTAGAAGTTGGCAGTTTGGGCAGGGTGTGGCCAAGTAGGACGGCTTTTCTCTGATTCAGGATAACGGGACTTCCTGTGGGCTTCCTGGGGGCAGACACCGCATGTCCCTGTCCCCACATAGACTCTCCAGTATGGGGGTGTCAGATTTCTCACGTGGCTGCTCAGGACTTCAAGAACAAATGTCCTGGGGACAGAGTGTAGAAATTGCTAGTTTCTTAAAACCTAGGCCTGGAAACTCGTACACTGTCACTTCTGCCACATTTTGTGGTTCGCACAGCAGAGAACCCGCCCAGATTCAAGGGGAGGGCACAGAGACCCTACCAAATGGCAAGACTAGCAAAGAATTTGTGGCTGTCTTTGATCTACCAAGTAAGCCATGTTTGTGTCTTATGTGTCCGAATATAGCCTAAATAACTCCGTATCCCTTTCCGGATCTTTTGCTTCCTTGATGTGGAGCCTGGATTCGTTTCCTAGGGCTGCCGCAGCAGAGCACACGAGCTCAGTAGCTTAAAACAACAGGAATTTATCCTCCCACAGTTCTGGAGGCTGGAAGTCTGAAATCAAGGTGTTGGCAAGGGTGGGTCCTGCTGGAAAGTCTGACGGGAACGTGTTCCTTGCCTCTCTCTTGGCTGCTGGTGATCACCGGCAATCCGTCAGGTTCCCTGGCTTGTGGGTGCGTCGCTCCAGTTTCCGGCTCCTTTGTCACGTGGCACTCGCCCTGTGTGTGTGTCTCTGTCCCTCCTCTTGCAAGGCTACCAGCTATTGGATTTGGGGCCCACACTAGTCCAGCACGACTTCATTTTAACTAGTCACGTCTGCAAAGGTCCTATTTCCAAATAAGGTCCCATGCGGAGGTTCCAGTGGACTTGAATTTTGAGGGACTACACGATTTAGTACAGACCAGTTTGAAGTTCTTTCGCATCACGGCTCTAGAAGGTTGGTTTTCCATTTTTTACTTTGTGTTCGTGATTTAGTACAAAGAGCTCCTGTGTGTGCTCTGAGCTCTTGGGTTCGTTTTTCAGTGCGGAAGACCTGGCATGGAACCACAGCCCGTCAGCTGTCGCTGCTGGGCTGCCTGGCCCTCTGTGGCTGCAGAAGTAGTCTAGTCATGCGGGAATTTGTCAGGCATGGGGGGAGTCGGCCCTGCCCTCTCTAACCTTTGCTCTAAGATGCGACAGGCGTTAAAGACAGGCTGGGGACAGGACCAGGCTCTCTCACAGAGATTCCGGCTCAGGCTTATTTAAGCCTTAGGTAGGGACGAGGCCCCATGTGTGCACTCGGCATAGTCTTGCTTTGTTATAACTCTTTCCTTGGACAGTAGAGCTCAGGGTGGACGTGCCTACCTAAGGAAGCTCATACTGAGTGCCAGCGTGTCTTCCTGAGTCCTTGCACTGTGAGGTGGGTTTCATTCCCATTGTACAGCTAAGGACACTGAGGCTTAGAGGGGCCAGGCAGTGCTCAAGTTCACACATGTAGGAAGCAGCTATGCTGGAATTTTAACCCTGGGGAACAAATTGCCCTGGAGCCTTCTTTCTTAACAAGGTGCACACACAGCCATATGCACATGTTCCTTGTCCTCACCCTCACCCCATTTTGCCTCTATTTCTAAATAGCGACGAGACAGGAATAGTGCTCACAGCATTAGCTACAGATACCTTATTTTGCGTGTAATTTCCAGGTCACAGTTGGTGTTAAAGTTTTAATTTTTGTAGCTTTGACTTACATTGACACTTTATCTTATGTGTCATTTTATAGAGAAAAACAAAAAAACAAACAAACTCTGCCTGAGCAGGAGATAACAAATGAATAACCATGTGGGCCATAAGACAGGGCAGAGAGCCATGTGAGGGACTGGGTCTGCGTTCGGCTGTGAGCTGCTGTGTGACCCTTGGATGAGCCAGTTGACCTTTGCCCCCACCTGCAAAATGAAGGCTGGGTCACCGGCTCAAAGGTGCATTGGTTGTCTTTAAATCAGAACTTGATGTCACAGTGAAAAGGACACTTTAGGATTTCTTTCTAAAGGTTGTTCTTCCTCCAGCTACTTTCATTCTTTGATTAATATTTTCCCCATTTAAGGGTATAATCTTAAAATAGGTCTGCAAAGAAACATTCCTGGATTTTTATTTTCAGAGAGATTCTTTATAACATCCTGCTTATTCCTTATATTGGAGAGATTTTGATGTAAAACACATACTATGCGATTTATACTGGTTGTCTAGTAGAGATGAAATAAGAATCATAAAAGTGAACAAAAACCCTTCTGTATTTTGGGAGAAAAATAGAACTTACATCATTTTAGTATAGATTTTTATCTCTAACATAAAAATAATTGTCCTTCTGACATACTATTGGGGAAATTATTCCTTTTTTTGCCTATTGTATAACTGTTCCAGCATACCTCTGGAATAAATATTTATCAGCTTAACACTCAGGAGATGAGAAGGTGAAGTGAGGATTTCTCACTGACAGAGAAATTATCACAGTAAGGCCTGTTATTTAACTAACATTTGGGCACATAAATCACAGCAGTGATACTTCATAATTACACACACCTTTCATTTGAGATTCTAAAAAGAATTTATAGGCCAACCTGTGAGATACGACAGTTGCGTTAAATTCTATGTTTGAAATATATCGATGGTGATAATTTCAGAACCAGAATTTGGATGTGGGGAAAAGTTCCATCCAGCTCTGCCTGGGGAAGGTTAATAATTGTCTGTTATAATAATCTGACCAGGTAAGATTTGGAGTTACTTTTGTTCAGAGGTAACTTCTGTGTTAACTCTATTTCTTTAAGCGAGTTAGACTTTTGAATTGTTAATACACATACACTGGACCAGATTTAGAAGATACATGTATACCTGTAGCGACATGTTCTAGCCACATGGTCTCTCCGACCGCTGTCTCCCAGCCTCCTGCTCCGACCAAAGGCAACCGCTGTTACCAGCTTCTTGCGTGTTCTATCCAGGAATAAGCACATATTTGCCTATATGTTGTACTTTGTTTATATATACATACATGTATGTACGTGTATCTACATTTTTAAAAAATAGTTTTGTTTTTAAAAATACCAGCGGTAGTATATTATACACGTTATGTATTTGTTATATCATGTTATGAACTTTGCTTCTTTCACTCGGGATGGATCCTTTTAGACTTTTAGAAACTTTTTCTTTTTAATATCTGTAAAGTATTCTTTTACATATGGATAAACCAAGACATACTTCAAGACTCCTTTCCTTGAAGAGTGGACTCGAGGCCAGATCCGACGTGGGATCTTTAGGCTCAACCACAGGCAGTTACAAAGGCTTCACCCGCAGGCTTCGTGGGGGAAGGTGCCCTCCCACGCCACACTTGGGCGCAGTCTGTAGGGGGTTATGGTCAAGGACCAGGGCAACCGTGGGCTCCCGTATATCTGCATTCTGAGCCCCGAGGAGGGTGCTCCATTCAGAGGCCTCCTCATCAAAGGGTTCTCACTGTTCCCTCCTTCTGAGGGGCAGGTCCTTGAAGACACTTCACTCTGACTCAGTCCCCTGTCCTTGTCCACCCCTGGTCTTGCCTTCGCCTCCCCGTGGAGAGGATCCTCTGTGCGGCGTCTATAGGGTACATCTGGCCCTCTCCTCTTGCTTATACGATCACGGCAAATGATAGAAGGCTTAATGGTTACTCTCAGTTTGGCTTCTTGTCCTGATTGATGTCCTCGACAGCTGGTAACTCAGCTCTTGACATTCTTGATGAACAATTTAGGGCATTTCCAATTTTTTGCTTTTACAAACAATGCTGTAGGGAGGGTCTGTGTCCATGGATCCTTTAATAACAGTAAGGAGGGTGCTTAGGATCAGCTCATGGATGGAGACTTGCTTGATGGAACCATCGACGCCACCCCCGTGGATGTTTGGGATTGGCGGTTTCCTTATACCCTGTGGACTCACTGGTGCAAAACTTCTTGCATTTGCCAGTTGAATAGGGGAAAACCGGTATCTCATACTTGTAACTTAAATTTCTCTTAAGTGAGATTGAGAATAATTTCCTATTTATAAGAGCAGTTGGCATTTCCTTTTCTGAAAATTGTTCATGTTTTTTGCCCATTGTTATTTATATATATTCCTTTTTCTTAGTGATTTCTAGTTTTTTTATTAGTAACATGTTTAAGTTAATGCACCTTTCTTGATTTGTTAGCTGTTTTTTTATTTGGGTGTTTTTTTGCTGTGTTGAAATTTTTTATGTGTACACAGTCAAATTGCCAATCGTTTCTTTAGAGATTTGGAGTTCGATATCATGATTATAAAGGTTCTTTTCCATTCTGGGACTATTAAAAAAATCACCCATGTTTTCAAATACTGTTATGGTCTCAGTTTTTAAACAGTTTTATTGAGATATTTTATGTACTGTAAAATTTACTCATTCTAAGTTAGTTGCTCTAAGTTTAGTAAATCTATATAATTATGCAGTATCACCACAAACCAGTTCTAGAATGCTTCCATCGCTATGGTTTTATTTTTGTATTTGAATTTTTGTTTGATAGGGAATTTATCTGATATAAAGAGTCAAGGGGCATCCATCGATGTTTCCTTATGCCTGCCTAGTTTCATGACACCATTTATTGAATAGTCCGTCTTTCCGACTGACGTGGCAGTGCCCCCTATAAGTGGCACACTAAGTACTTGGGTCTACCTGTGGTCTTTCTCTTCTTTCCCAGCGATTCATTGGCACATTCATGTGCCAGAACTATAATGTTTTATATATTGTCACCTTAGAATATGCTTTAGTGTCTGGTAAGGCCAGTATGCCCTAAGTGACCTAAGTCACACTTCATTTCAGTTACTCCTGGGCAACTGTTTTACCATAAGAACTTTAGAGTCAGCTTGTCTGGTTCTTAAGAACATAGTGTCCACCCTACCCTGTTGGCATTTTTATTAGGATTTCATTAACTGTGTCTATTACTTAAGAAATGACATCTGAATGATGTCCTTTCTAAGAAAAGGGACATAGTTATTCATTTTTCAACTTCAGTGTTCTTTTGTGTCCCTCAGGAGCATTTTAAAGCTTGTGGATCTTACATGTTACTTTTAATTGATGAGTATTTTATCCCTTTTGCTGTTATTGCAAGTGGGACTTTTCCATTGTGTTTTCTACCTACTTGATTGGGGACTTACTTGTAAGTAGGGAAGCTACTGTATTCTGTGGATTGAATTTGCTCCCCTACATCTAAATATGTTCTGTTTCTGTTTGTTGCCATTTCTCTGCTGATATTCTTGGCTTTTCTAGGTATATAATCTTATCTATTGCAATTGATGATCATTTTACCTCCTCCTTTTTGTTTTTTATCACATTTTTTAATAATATTAAATAGTAGTGTTGGCTGGCTAGTATGTCCAAAATAATTCTAAATCATAGCGGTGGTTGTGATCATTCTTGTCTTAGTCCTGTTTTTGCTGAAAATGCTTCTAGTTTCCTTGTTAAGCATGGAATACATATATATGTATGTATGTATTTATATATTATATATATGTTACTTGATAAACAGTTTCTAGAAATCCAAATGAGGTAATAATTCACTCATTTGATTAATACTATTGCAGGCCTAGGATGTTCTGGGTGGGATTCCAGTTCTGGGGGTACAAGGAAACAGAGACAAAACCTTTGCTATTAAGAAGTTTGAAGTCTAGTGGGACAGACAGGAACAGAAGTCAAATAATTAATAAATATCAGGTTTTATGAAGTAAAGTGAGGAGGAGGATAGAGAATTGTGTGAAGAATTTAGTTAGGTTGGTCATAAAGGGATGTGGAATTATTTTCAAGTATCTTTTTGTTACTCTGTAATTTTTATTTAATTTAGAATTTCAAATACAGAAAATAGCAGCCTTCTCCCAAATCCTTCTTGCCCGGCCGCAGGCTCCTGCCTTTTCCCAGGCGCAGGGACTTGAGAGCGAACCCAGTGATAGATTTGCCCTTGCAACTCACTCGTTGGTATTTGCTTGTTCTCATATTATGTCCAGGACACTGATTGTTTAAGAAATGAACTGACTTTGTTAGACAGCAGGGTAATTTATCACCTTGGATAGAGATACTGTTGCTAAGGCAACTGGCTACATTCTGGGCCCACAACCTCCAAACATGACACCTGACAGGATCCCGGCATCCCTGTGAGTCCGCCCTGGCCATCAGCTCCCCTCGCCTTGCCCTAGACTCGGTGGCTTCTGTGTGAGATGTCTGCCCTGTGCCTCTTCTCCTTCCCTGCTTCCCTGCAATCTCCCGTCACACCTGCTGGGATGACAAGAGTGAAACAGGAGTGCCTTTAGTCTCGGTGGTGTACTCGGTCAGTGTGGAATCATGGCACTTTTCTCCCCGGGGTACCGCCTGGTTCCAGGTGGCTGATCCGAGTGAGACTCAGGGTCATTGTAGCTGGTTGCACAGTTGACAGAGTCAGGATGGAAATGGTGTCGGTGGCCCCTTCTTCATGCTGTGTAACTACTCCCCCCGGATGGTCTGTGTTATTCTTTGTACACAAAGATGAGGCTATTAAAGCATCACTATTTAATGGCTTGGCATCTGCATTGCAATTCTTGGGTAATTTCTTATTTTTTACATAGTCCTAAGCGCCTCTTCCTTTCTGAGAGGAATTTGGTCCTGAATTTGGCCAAACTGTGTCTTACTACCTCCACCATTATTTCTGTCCCCCACCACCGTCGTCCCGCCTTGTCGTGGTCCCTGCTTGTTTCATTGGCCCCCACCCTGTGTCCTCCAACACAGTAGCCAGAGTGAAGCTTTTAATGGCCCTGTGAGGTTTATCGCATAGCTGTTAAAAAGCTCCAGTGGATTCCTGTTGAACCCACAATAAAATCCCAAATCCTGTTTGTGGCTTGCAGGCTGGGTGACCAGGTCCCTGGCTCCATTTCTCAGCATCCTCCTCCCCAGCGCCCATTTCCTGGGTTGTAGCCACCAGGCCTCCATGTGCCCAGACACTCCCATTTGAGGGCCTTTGCACTCGCTCTTCCCCACATCCCCATGCTCGTGGCTGCCCCCTCACTTCCTCCAGGCCTGTGCCCAAATGCTTCCTTCCCAAAAGGTCTTTCCAGACTGCACTTTCCAAAGAAGCACCCTCTGTCCCTTTGCCTCGCTTTGCTTTTCTAACAGCACTTACTACTGACTTATTGCCTGACGTTGGGTCATGTCTTCATTTGCTCATCACTTGTGTCCCACACTAGAATGTCAGGCTGCATGGAGAGCAGGGACTTGCTCTGGTTTTGTCACTGCTCACATGTAGCAGATGCTCAATAAATACGTATTGAAAGAAGGGAATGCCCCTTGCAATTTCTTTTTGACTCTCAGCTAAAAGAAGTAAGTGGGGGAAATACTGATGAAGAATGGTCATCTGGAATTGCTTTCATTTGTGCATTTGAGTTCTTTGCAGTCTTGCAGGAAGAGATTCTTTTGTGGGAGGTGGATGGGGGGGAAGGCTTATCTGTGAACATTTGTTGGTCAAGTAGGGAAATGATGAGTTGGACTCAAGTCCCTGACTCTAACTCCTGGCAAAGCCTGGAGGTGTGGGAGTGGGACTTCTGCCAGGGGCTCCCGGGAGGGAACAAGAGCTCGGGCTCTTATGTCCTCCTTCCCCGAATCCAAGGCAAGATTTTATCATTCCTGGAGGGGAGATAAGTGGTATGGTGGCAGTGTCGGTAGTGATTAAGCATTCAGGGTCTGTAACCAGACTGCCAGTATTCAGTTCCTGGCTCTGTGTGACGTGGGGCAAGTTACCTCCCAAGTTACATAGGCAGAGTACTTTAGATTCTTCAGATGTAAATGCAGATAATGATAGCGTTGCTTCTTAGATTCATTTTGAGAATTATTGGAGAAAGGAACGTGCAGAGTTTAGAACAGTACCTAGCACTTAGTAAGTTCTCGGTAATTATTAAATATTGCTACCATAGCCGTTGTCATTTAATAAGCTGATAAGTCCCCTTGGGGAAGATCTGTTCTTCCCTTTTTGTTGGGTGATCTTGAGAGGGCGTCCTTGACCCTGGGGACTTCAAAGAGAATTTTCTTAAAGGAAGATACTTGAATATTTTGCAGACACTTTGTGACTGTTATGTGGCAGCGTGTGTAATGATATCTTGCATCTGTAACCAGTCCATGGGAGTTTTAATGGTGCTTATCTGGGAAGACGGCAAGTCATTTTGGAGTCAGTAATTCTGGTTGTTAAAACTAAGAGCTTCAGAGATTCTCTTTCTCCTCTTCTGTCCTGGTATGTGCCTACTAGTTTATCACATTCTGCTTTTTTGCTCCTTGGTGATGACATCACTTTTTTACCCTAGAGGCTGGAGCATTTGCTAATTAAGAACTTGTAAGTCACAATGAGATATTACCTTACTCCAGTCAGAATGGCCTTTGTTAAAAAGTTCAGAAACGATAGGTGCTGGCGTGGGTGCAGAGGGAAAGGAACGCTTATACACTGTTGGTGGGGCTGCAAATTAGTGCAACCTCTTTGGAAAACAGAATGGAGATTCCTCAAAGACCTAAAAGTCAACCTACCATTTGATCCAGCAGTCCCACTACTGGGTATTTACCCAAAGGAAAATCAGTCATTTTATCAAAAAGACACCTAACCCTGAATGTTTACTGCAGCACAATTCACAATTGCAAAGATGTGGAATCAACCCAAGTGCACATCAATTCCTGAGTGGATTAACAAAATGTGATACATGTATACTATGGAGTACTACTCAGCCATGAAAAAGAATGAATCAATGCCTTTGCAGCAATTTAGTTGGAACCTCGGAACCATTATCTGAAGTGAAATATCTAAAGAATGGAAAAACAAACACCACATGTACTAACTACTAAATTGGAACTAACTAATGAGCACGCATGTGCATAGAGGGAAGTAAAACTCAATGGAAATCAACCAGGGGAGAGGAGGAAGGAAGGGATGGGTAAAAACCTACCTAATGGGTACAATGAGCAATATGTGGGTGACGGGCACTCTTATAACCATGGCTCAAATATTAGGAAAGCAATTCATGTAATGAAAATTATTTGTACCCCATAACACTTTGAGAAAAAGAAAGAATTTGTATATCAGCAAGACTGGCTTTGCATCTCTGCTGGCTGAGTAACTTTAGGCAGGGTTTTTTTTAACATTTCCTTGCCTCATTTTCCTAATCCATAAAATGGAGATAATATCAGAATTATTATAAGGATTCAAAATCCATAGTGTTAGACAGACATGGTGTCTCACACCTGTAATCCTAGCACTCTGGGAGGCTAAGGTAGGAGGATTGCTTGAGGCCAGAAGTTGGAGACCAGCCTGTGCAAGAGCGAGACCCTGTCTCTACAAAAAATACAAAAATTAGCCAAGCATCATGGTGCACACCTATAGTCCCAGCTACTTAGGAAGCTGAGGCAGGGGGACGACTTGAGCCCAGGAATTTGAGTTTGCAGTGAGCTATGATGATGCCATTGTACTCTAGCCCCGGAAACAGAGAAAGATCTTGTCTCAAAAAAAAAAAAAATCAATTGTGTTGATAGTATTGGGTTATAACCCATAGAATAAAATAAATATACATGATTCATGCTTATATAAATGAATAAACAAATGGAGCAGGGGAGGAACAATTCTTTACAGTAGACTTCTCATTAATAAATGTAGAAGTAATGAGGGATATAGCAGATTACCACTGGGCAAACATCGTAGTGACCATTGTTGCAGGTCAGAACCACTGATGTATATGAAAATTATGGATGGAAGTATGATGAGAAACAGGATATTTGCATAGCCTCACAGTGTCTCCCCATAGAGTTTTTATTTATCACAAAGACAAAATAGTGCTTTACAGTAGAGAAACCATGGACACCACCATAAACAAGTGTTCAGGGTTAACATCACCAGTAATAATAAGACATGACAACATGTGCCACCAAATCCGATGTATTGAGAAGGTATAACATCACCTTTGTGGTGTTCTTGCCAAAAGTGTGTAGAAACTCAGTTTAGAAAATACTGGGGACATTTTGAAAATAACTAGCCTGGACTTTAAAAAGTATCACAGATTCGAGGAGATGAAGAAGACCTGATAGCTAAATGTAACATGGGATTCTGGACCAGAAAAAAAAGAAATTATTGGGAAAACTAGTGAAATTCCAACATGGTTTATAGATTTAAATAATATTTTATCAATGTGAATTTCCTGATTTTGATAACTGTACTACTTTTATGTAAGATGTTAACCTTAGGGGAGAAGGCTACACAGAAACTCTCTGTACAATTTTTGCAACATTTCCATAAGTCTAAATTTATTTCAAAGTAAAATGTTTTAAAATATCCATTATACATGTGAAATAATTGACAGAGTTATCTGGAACAGAGTGAGTGCTCAGTAAACATAACCAGCGATCACTACTATTTCTGTTACTTCTTTTGGTTTGAAGGAAGGTGGTTATGGATGGCCCTGGTTCTGTAGCATGTGAGAAGGTGTCTTCTATTTTGTTGTAGTGCTATGGGCTTGGCAATTGCAGCTCCTAAGCTGCCTCCCCCTAACCCCTGAGCTCAGGTCAGTGCCTCTGGAAGAGAAGAGAGGCTAGAACTGGTCACTGACCCAGTGGAGCTTTGCTTGGATGCTGGGTGTGGGACCTTCAGAACCCACTTTATCATTGCCTTCTTCCTAGGGAGATGTCAACCCAGGTGGCAGCTGATACTTACAGATGACTTTCATTGATTCAGAAAAAATTATTCAGGGGATTCTCACCGAATAATGTGTGATTTTAGGACACTCACTTTGTAGACTGGAAGAATATATTAGTTTAGCTCAGATTGGATGTTGTAACAGAGACTATTGTCTAAATAAGGTACAAATTTGTTCTTCTCTCGTAGAGGATCCAGAGGTGACCAACTGGAGCTGGCTGGGTGGCTTTTTGATCATCAGCACAGGCTGGGTCAAACCCAGCTACCCATTTGTCACCTTTTCCCACCTAGTGGGAGAAGGGAAGACAGAGGAGTGTGTTCCTAATTGTTTTTAATGGCATGATGGAGAATTCAAACAAACATCTTGCTTTTGCTTAGGCACCATTTGCGAGAGTGTGGCCACTTGGTCACACCTCTAAGTGTAAGTGAGGCTGGGCAATAAAAGTCTGTGGCTGGGTGGCCAACTGCCCTGCTAAAAGCTGCGGGGGGTGGGGAGTGGGCGAGCTGTAATCATTAAAGGGAAAGAAGAAGGAATGCATACTAGGAGAGCGATTGCAGTCTCTGCCAAAAAGTACCTTCTGCTACCTTTGTACGACCCAGAGAGGTCTTTATAGAGCAGCTTAAGAAGTGTTTTCCATGCACTCATCGCCACTCGTCGTTACCCGTCAGGCCCAAGCTCTTACAAGCAGAGGGTGATGGTCTGGTCAGTGCCCCCCTGGCGTAAGAAGCCGATGTGCATCTCCTGGCATAGCGCACTGCTGAGGCATTCGTGGCTTCTCTCTCACCTTGCAGTGGACTTGTGCTTGCTCCTGGAGCAACTTCCAGGACACAGCCCTGCCTCTTTTGCCTGCAGTGTGAATGAGGCCACAGCTGTCAATCTGGTCCCTGCAGCGATAGACCTCAAGGGGCTGGGCCTGCTGCGGAGGCTTCTGGCCTCTGCTTCACCCACTCTCGCAGTGAACATGCAGCGGCGATGGAGGTGGTTTTGCTCCTGGTGTGTAGGCAGGTGAGAAGCCAGAATATTAGGGTAACTGGAGCAAGGACGGCAGGGGGTTCTAATCCACTCTCTCGGGCTGGGCCAAGGCAAACTTTTCACATCTGTCCAGTCCTTCCCGTGTGCACGTGGTGCTAGCAGGAGCTGTCTGTCTCTGTAGGGAACTTCGGAGGCTTGGGGACCGCAACGGTCACATCAGCGTATCGTAGAGATGTCCGTGCAGTCCCATGTGGACCAGTTTAGTTCTGCCTAAAAAGAGAGTCCCCATCCCATGCTCCTAGGAGGCTGCTACTTCTCGTGCCTGACATTCAACCTCCAGGGACCTGTAAGGAAGTCGGGATGGCTGAATCCCAAGCCGCCCACGCCCTGCTGGAGACAGCCCAGCTATGGTGTGTCAGTAGCATTATCTTTATCAATAAAGGAAGACCATTCAAAAGCTTAATTTGTTTTTGATTGAGGAGACTGTGAAGGATTATTTTGTAGCTGAATTCAGTCTAAGGAAATTAATAAAGTCTGAAACACAGTCCCTATTTTAGGCTTACTTCAGAAAAACCTCCTAGAGAAAGCCCCAAAGGGCATGAAAAACTGAATTATTCTGTTAACATTTTTCTTATTATAGACTCTTATCATTCTATGTCTCCTTGATGTTGTCAGTATGGTTTTCTTTTCAAAATAAAATTTAAATGTGTACCGTAAGTTTTTATAGCATATTGAATTTCATGGCTTGGCTATGAATTTTAACTTAACCCGCACATGTGGTTCATTAAAAGTCTTTCCTTGCTGTAGCCCTGGCTGGTTTTATGATGATTGTTTATGCCTGTAAGCAGCGGTGTTTTGCCTGCCCATTTGCTTTCAGTGAGAGAGGGTGGTTGGTAGGATGGAAACACTTCGTAGGCTGAGAGTTTAGCCTTAGCTGGCAACCTATAGGCCGGCGTTCTTTTTATTAGCTTGCCTGAGAGGAGCTGGAACACCTGCCGGATCGGAGGGCCCGTCATCGCAGTGGCGGGCTGGTGTCTGCACTGGGCCCGACAGCTCGCTGGAACTTACCTCCAGAGCTTTTTGTCTGTTCTCGCAGAGGCGGTTTTCGGCTGTAATTGGGCATGATCAGAGGCAGTGCGATGCAGGAAATATTGACGTGAAATGCTGCTTCCACGGACTACCATCGTGCCAAGTCACTAACTTGAAATGATATTGAGATGCGCACTTGGGAAAGAAGAGTAGATAATGTGGGAAGACACTCTATTCTAGAAACTTCTGTGGCTTATACATGAGAACGGGCGATACCTAGGCCACGTTATCAATGTGATTCAAGTTAATGTGAGACATTGGACTGTCACTAAAATCAGTCTCTCCTCAAAACTTCTTGCCCTTTTACCTTTGACTAAATAGAACCCAGGCAGAGGTTATTTTCAAAGTACACCTTTTGGGGAGAGGAAAATGGGGAGTTACTAATCAACAGGTGTAAAATTTCGGTCAAGCACGATGAATAAGCTCCAGAGATCTGGGGCACCTGTAGTCGGCACTAACGTGTCGTACACTTAAAACTTTGTTACGAGTGTAGGTCTCATGTCAAGTGTTCTTACCACAGTTTTTTTAAAAGTACCTTTTGCTTGTTCCTTGTGCTGCTTATGAATGGTGTGATTTGGAGCCAATAGGTTAAGTTTCTTGGGCTTTATTTTCCTACCTGTTAAAGGAGGTTGATAGATGTTTTCAGCTGTCATTTCTTGAGCACTTATCATATACCAGGAACTGACTTATTCATCTTCACCAACATCCTCATGAGCTCTGCTCTGTCATGATCATCATTTTACAAATGAGGTAGGAGAAATGAGGAGAGATTAAGTGTCTCGCCCAGGGTCAGGTCTGTAATAAATGTGGAGCTGGAATTCACACCAGCTCGTTGAGCCCTAAGCCCACACTCTTAACTGGTGCCACACTTCAGTCTTCTGCTTGCTCTTGGCATGTCTGAAAACAAGACCCAGGGAGTGAAAATGCCTGGCAGACATAGCCCACGGGAAGAGTCACATGAGATCAAGTTCTGGAAGGGTCTTACATATAAAAGACCTATTGACGTCTGCCTTAGAGTGACAATTTTCTGCAATTCAAACATAAACTTTTTGTATAGAGGATTGAAAAAGCCTGTTTTCTGCCATTAAATAAAATAGGAACTAGATGAGATACCTTTAAAGGTTTACTTAGTTGGAACTAAGTATCGCATTAGGGTAGGGGAAGGGGAGGGTGGGTTATATCAGCGTGGTTCAGTAGAAATAGAACATAAGCCACATATGTAATTAGAAATTCCCTAGTAGTCCCATTAAAAGTAATCAGAAACAGGTAACATTAGTCTTACTATATTTTATTTCACTCAGTAAATCCAAAAGATTATAATTTCAGCATGATATTTAAAAATTATAATGCAATCTCTTACATTCTTTTTTTGTATTAAATCTCTGAAAATCAATGTGCGTTTTATGCATACTGCAACATGTCTCCACTGGAACTAGCTACATTTCGTGTGCTTAGTAGCTATGCATAGCTGGAGGCTACCATACTGGACAGCTTTTATTGGTAGATAGATGCATTAAGATAGCCTTGCAGGTAGCGTCTTGCACCTGGACCCAGAGTTTGGAACAATTTATGTAAAAGTGATCATTATTATTCCAGTCAACACAGATTGTAAATGTATGTGTGTTCCAGGTTGAGAGTGCTAGAAAGAACCAGAGCTGTTTTGTCTAATATTTCCCCTCCATCCCCATTTTATAGATGAAGACACAGATGCTCAGGAATGTGTTTGAGATCACATCAGAGTGATTGACGTTGTCAAGACTCACACCCAGTTGATCATTCTGGTACATTGTATTGTGGAAATGGCAAAAAGTGAATGTGACTTATATCACTGTCCATATAGAAGAACCGTGTGTGTATGTATTTTATAAGGTACCCCCTCATATGTGGAAAAATAGCTGTGACCTTTTGCAGGGTTCCCAGAAACTGTAGATTGGAGAGATGGCAACATTCTCTGAGATCAGCTGGTTCAACTTCATTTTCTCTCCTGGGCCCTGAGCATCAGGGAGGTTAAATGGTTTGCAGGAGGTCATTGCACTGGGTCTCTTAACTTGTGGCCATCGTTTTGCCATCACGCTAGGAAGATGATCATGGGAGTGAGTGGCTTTAAAACACCACAGAGCAAAGGGGAGAAATTCCATCTGAGTGCTAAGGGTGAGTTTAGTATCTTACTTTTTTTTTTTCGAACACTCTACTTGAGTTTCTTTCTGGCCCTGAAATCCTTTGTAAGGTTTATCAGTCTCTCTGGAATGAACCTATATAAAATGGGAGAAAAATGCTTTTGGCAGGGGGGTGTAGGGTGGGTGGGATGTCTCTGGTCTATTACTGCTTGAAAAGAGAATGAATGAAGGTGACACGTCCTGTGTTGACAGCATGAATGAAGGTGACACTTCCTGTGTTGACATGCCTAAGGTAAAAGCCCTCTCTGGGCAGTGTTCCTATGTCAGGAGAGTGATCAGTTGTGAGAAATCACTTGGAGTGATGGTGTCAAACCCAGGGCATTTGACAATATCTGGAGACATCTGCTAGTTGGCACCTAGTGGGTGGAGGCCAAGGATGCTGCTAATAACCATCCTACAACACACAGGGCAGCACCCCGCACAACAGCAAATTATCTGGCCCAAGATGTCAATAGAGTTGATGCCAAGAAACCCTGACTTATAAGGCAAAGAGGCAAAATATGTATATAGTTGTCCCTTGGTATCTGTGGGGTATTCGTTCCAGGGCCACCCCCCCACCCCCATAGATACCAAAATCCAAGGATGCTCAAATCCCTGATGTAAATGGCTTTGTATTTGCATATAACCCACGGACATCCTCCCGTGTACTTTAAAGCATCTCCAGATCACTTCTACTACCCAATACAATGTAAATGCTATGTAAGTAGTTGTTATATTTTTTATTTGTATTTTTTTATTGTATCATATTGTTATTTTTTATTTTTTTCCAATATTATCCATCCGAGGTTGGTTGGATTCACAGGTGTAGAACCCACAGATAAGAAGGGCCACCTGTGTACGTGGACACTCTGTATCCAACAAAGCTATTTTTTCTTTATTCTCGGACAATATCCGTCAAACTTGTTTCTCATGAGTATGAATTTTATTACATTTGATTTTTTGCTAGGGAAACTTAAAGAGTCTTTATGATTCCATGTTATTTTATAAACCGAAGGTGCTTTTTAAGAAGATCATAACATGGTCATATTTGTGAACTCATCTTGTTTCAAGAGGGTGAACGTATATTTCGTGCTTAGTTTTGGGGTTCCTTAGCATAATTTCCATCCTCCTCAAACCTGCATAGAGTTGAAGCCTAACAGCCTGGTAAATAAGCAGTTAGCAGCTCTAAGATCAGACATTTATTGCTAATTAAGTTATATCTAATTTTAGATTTTTTGAACGCTCCATATGTTTTAATTTTCTGCATAAATTATTTATGCCACAGGGGTCGTACAGTGGGGGCTTGATGTGGTCTTGACAACTAGCAGAGCTGGCGGAGGGATGCCGCAGGGGCTACTCCTTCCGCTGCTGTCGCTATTTTAGGCAGCAAGGAAATGACAGGCGCTCTTACAGCCAGGCTGGGAGTTCACAGGAGGTCTAGATGCCATAAGGAGAAGGAAGCAGGATGTGAAAGAGACAGAAGGAATTAGGAAGGTATTTCTGCCCCCTTTGGTTGGTTTGTGGAAAGAGAGGGCTGTGGGAAATAGTAAAGCTGGAGAAATTGGATAAATTGATAGATATTTTCTCTATTACCGTTGAGGCAACAACAAAGGGAGAGAAAAACTTGTTTCATGCCTAGCTTTCAGGAAATCCAAATTGTGTGAGTCCCCAGGGACAAAGTCCGTCCCTACTACTTTCTGGAGCATGCAGTGTGTCTAGATAGCTGAGAGTTTAAAACATTCACACACCAAGAAAACACAAAAGTTGCTGTGGTTTGTTTGTCTCTCATTTTTAGGTAATTATGAGCCTTTCAATGGTCTCATATGTTGGGAGTGGGAGAGGGGAACCATTTTGCAACATTTAAAATGGGGTGTTTCCATATAGTAGTAACATTCGTCAGGTGTCGGGCAGATGGGAGGGGGGAGGAGAGGACGGGTATACACACCTAATGGGTGCGGGGTGCACCGTCTGGGGGACGGACACACTGGAAGCTCTGACTCAGGTGGGGCAAGGGCAATGTACCTAACCTGAACATTTGTACCCCGATGATATGCTGGCATAAAAAAAAGAATGCTTTCAAAATAAATAAAATGGGGTGTTTCAAAGCTGCCCTCAACTTTCTTGAAAACTGGGAAAAGCTTCATTGAAATGATCAGTTTTAGAACTTGGTGATGATTTTTCCCTTCCCGAATGTTTTTGAAAGTTACACATAATGTCTGATTGCTTGAAGGCTCATGGAATGTTCTTTGAGTTTCCAGATATAATGTATCTTGCTCATTTTAAATCCCTCATGGCACCTATATCCACTGCTCTGCATGTTGTATGGCTCAGTTAATGTTAGACTGAATTGGAGTCTGTGTTTTTTTTTTTCTCTTTATAAATGTAACCTTTGAATCCCAATTTTTCATTTGAAGCACTGTGTGCCTTTAAGATTATAATTAATTAGTTACTTACATAATGATCTATTTTTCTCGGTGATACTAGCTCTTTAGGGTTCAAAGATGTGTTTTTAATGGATTTTACCTTACTTTGGCCATACACAGGTCAGTAGAGTCAAAATACCAGACCTCTCCAAGTCACTAGTGTGCGCTCTTACATGAGCCAATAAAAACTCAAGTCTTCACTGCGCTATGGTTTTAAGATAAATGCACATTAGAATATAAGTATAGTGACTGGGTACAGTGGTTCATGCCTATAATACTAACACTCTGGGAGGCCGAGGCGGGGGAAGATCGCTTGAGCTCAGGAGTTTGAGATTGCAGTGAGCTATGATGACACCACTGCACTCTGGGCCAGGTGACAAGAGCAAGACTATGTCTCAAAAAAAAAAAAAAAAAAAAAAGAAAAGAAAAAAGAATATAAGTATAGTAAACTACCTCCAGGGCAGAAGTCTGAATTTATCCTGCCATGAATGCTTATAACAAATGATGCGAAGCTATCAGAAAATGTCAGGACCTCAGGGTAAGTGCGTCTGGATTTTCATTTCATGTTAATCCTTCTTTATAACTCTGTCTCCAGACTTCTAGGCCCTTCAGATGCATACTAACTACTGTGGCCCATTGGCTTTTACTGAATGGGAGATTTTAGCCTGGGAATGTGCCCTCCACATTATTTCTTCCTCTAGAAGCCACCATACGTGTACTCTCAGCCTCTTAGGTTTGAAAAGATGCATTGTGGTTTTTAAATGGCGAGATTTTTCACCTAGTGTGAGAGCCAAATCTTTGGAAAAACAGGCTGTTCCAGTGTTAAAAATGACACTTCTATTTTAAAACAAAAATGTTTTGTTTTGCAAAAGGTCACACAGGTTTTTTTTTCCTCCCCATGACATTTATTTTCATGATCCAAGTAGACCAGAATCAAGCCCTCTCCATCCTTCTCTTCTTTGGCATATGGTAAGTTGTTTATGAGTCTCGAATGCCCAGTTCTTCATGTCAGCCAGCGAGGGAATCCTCCACCATATGGCTTACATTGGGGGGAGAACATTAAAATGAGTTCCAACAAGCATGTCTGTGTCTTCTGTACCATCTGGCCTCCCAGCGCATATGCAGAAGATCTTTCGTGTGCAGGCTGGGTGATCTGATTTGAATGATAGAAACCCATTACCCAGGAAAGACTGTTGTGTAGGTTGGGTCCAGTGGGTAGTGTTTGTTACAAGGGTCACCAGGTGGCAGTGGGTGGTTGGAGCTCTCACGTTTTCAAACTCAGGCTTTGGGGTCAGTCCCCAGGGGTTGGTGTCAGTTCTGAGAAACCTCTGATCTCCGTGGCAACTCCACCTGCAGATGGCGAGGAGAATGCCGCAGGATCCATCAGGTGGCCTCTTCATCTTTTGCCCTTAATCTTTTTCCCCTGTCAGTATTTAGTAATTAGCAGATGGTGGATGCTAACATCTGTGATATGGAGACATAAGAATTTTATATATGTGATATGTAAATCAGCTGTTAATTACTCAGGGGTTAATGCAGGACACGCTTCTTGTTGAGCACATATTCGGGGGTTCATGAATATCGCCACACACAATGGTCTTTTAAAAGCTTTGGGCACATATCACCAAATGGCCTGGAGAAGAGTCATCCTAATTGACACCCGTGGTCAGCAGTCTGATTGCTCACTTCCCTGAACCCTTGCCAACACCAAGTATTATATTGAAACATTTTGCTAACTTGCTAAACAGACAAAAAAGCATCTAATTGTTCTTATAAATTTGCATTTCTGTAATTACTTGTGAGATTGAAGAATGTCACATATTTATTGGTCATGTATAATTTTTATTTTGGTAATGGTTTTGCTTACAGTTTTATCTCACCAATTTCCACTTAGCTAAAGTAAGGAACGTCCCTATGGTGAGATACCAGAGAGCCTTTAAGATCATGATCTTTTTTAAAAAAAAAAAAATGTAACGTTGTGGTAAAGCATTCATATTAAGTGAAAAAGATCAGTAATAAAAATGTGTCATGATTCCAATTTAATAACATCAACGAAGTATATAAATGCAGCATGTGTATTTAAGAGTCACAAATATATACACCTTACAGGTTAAGAGGAAAAAGTACCCTCTTTACTATGGTGAGTGGTCCAGTCATCCCAGCAGGGAGGAAAGAACTTTCGAGAGGCAGCATCTTAGTCTCTTCTGGCCTGTCCTCCTGGTTTAGCCAGGGCCTGATGGTCCTCCTGTGTGCCTCAGTTTCCTCTGGTGCTGCACAGCCCTGACTTCCGGCTACATCCTGCTCTGTCCCCCTGACTGGGCCCTTCTGCACAGTCCCCTTCCCGAGGCAGTGTCCCCGTTTGGTGGTGCTCCTGGCACTCACTTGTGGGACACCCCACCCTGCAACTGCTTTCACAGGCTTGCACTGGGTTCTGGGCCCCTTCCTTGCCCTGCAGGGACTTTGTAGCCCCAGTCCTCTCTGCCCTGTAGTCTACAGGAATACTCTACAATTTAGCCATCTAAGCTTTGTTCTGGAAAAGTACAGGTGTTAGTGAAGGAACTTCAGCACCCGTTTCCTCTTTCAACAAAGGCCAACCTGACTGTTCTCTCATGGTCAGGACCTAAGAAAGACCCCTTGGTGGTGTCAGGCTCCCCACTGCCACCCAGGCTGCCTTCCCTTGAATCATGGATGAGTTTTCAGGCCACACAATTTATAAGATATGAAAGAAAATATTCCATTAAATGTATGGATGAAAAGAAAATCCTAGAAGGAAATACACCAAAATGATGATTTTTCTCTGGATTAATGGGATTGTAGGTGAGTTTTATTTTCTTCTTCATGCTTTCTGTATTTTCCACATTTCCTACAACTTCTGTATAATGTTTTAATAATTCCATAAAGCCATTTTTAAATGGGAGTTTTTTTTTTTCCTTTTTCCTTCCTTAAACGTTAGAGAAAAGGGACACAGTGATTAAATATAGTATACATTTTGGATTATCTATGATTTTTTCACTTCCAGGCTTCTTTCTTTCAACTTCCCTACTCCACCCACCCCTAAATTTGCAAAGCAAGATCAAGAATTACACACATACCTGTCACCAGCAGATACAACCAGGAAAAGGACTAAGTTGAATTAAGAACTGAAGAAAATCAGTCTTTTGTCATTTCTTTGATACTTGTTTTGGCATTTATTCCACATTGATAAAAGTTATGTTCTATTAAATAACATTATGGTAAGTGATCCTTTTATAGAATAAAACTTGGCATAGTAGCTCCTTTCGGTATTTCTATTTATGTTGATCTAGAAAAATAATTTCTGGTAGCCCTCCTGCAGTTAGATTGCTGATGTCTCTGAAATCTAGACAGAGGCTGCTCTCTAGACAACTCTAAAATTTATTTTAGTGTCACCTTTTTTGGGAAGAAAAATGTAATATATAAAGTGAAAGAAAATTAAAAGAGAAGACCCCCATTTTAATGTTTTTGTCACGTTTTCTCATTTTTGTCAGTTTGCATAAACATACATTTACTACACTTGTGGGCGGAATACTTTTTCACTTAATATATTTCCATTCATATTCTGTTTATGTATTTTAAAGTCAGTTTTATTCTATTTATATATTTACTTAAAAATACCAAATTCCCTATAAATTATTTAGATATTTATCCTATTGGGATGAGTATTGAGTGTTTATCCTATTGGGTATTTAGACTGTTTGCCATTTAAAAAAATCCTTGTTTTAGATATTATTCTAAACTGTGCATAGAGAGCATGTAGATTTTAAGTTTCTTAGCAAAACATTATGTAAGGTGTATAGTCTGTGAATGAATTTGGGGGTGAGTGGTCTGTCTCTGATCTTCAATCTCATTGATCAGCAGAGTTGGCATGGCTGGCTAATCTTTCATGCAATACATGCAATATTAATGGACATGCAATATTAATATATTATTATATTTTTCAAATCCATTATATGTGACTAAAGGGACCAGACCTATATGGCTAAGTCAATCCACAAATTACTCTGAAACCTAATTTTTTATCACTTTGAAAGAACGAATATCGACAAATTGAATTCCCTGTGATATTTGTAGATCCTTTGATAAGCAGTAAATCAGTCAAAGAGACAGACCAAAGGAAATGAAGAAGTAAGGAGGCAACAACCACATCTTGACCCCCTGTTCTGTGACAGGCATCGTGCAGAATGCTTTTTCTCAGTTGTCTCATTTAATTCCAGAACCACCTGGTAAACAGATAATATTATCTCTACTTTTGGAAATTGAGGGCTGAAGAGCTTTTAAATCATTTTCCTTAAATTCCATCTAATAAGGAGGTGAGCTGGTTCAGATCTGTGTCTGTCCAATCTCAAAAGCCTCTGCAGCTGCTCTGGTCCCTGCTGTTCATATCTGCAATACTCTGGTTTGTAGTAACTGGGAGTTACCTGAGAAGTGTGTCATGATGCATTCTAAATGGAGCAAAGTCGTAGGTGTAAAAAATGAAACTTTATTAGTGCTTAAAGTACACAAGAATTCTTTTTTTACCTTGTGCTGTGGTTTGAATGTGTGTGTCCCCTACACAATCCATGTTGAAACTTAAGTCTCCAGTGCAGCAGTAGTACGAGGCGGGCCTTTAGGAGATGATTAGGCCATCAAGGCTCTGCCCCACTGACAAGGTTAATGCTTTATAAAAGGATGGCAGGGAACTAGCCAGGGCCTTTTCCCCTTCTGTCTCCTCTGCCCTTTGAGGACACAGCAAGAAGGTGCCATATGAGGAACAGGCCCTCACAAGACACTGAATCTGCTGGCACCTTGAGGTTGGACTTCTCAGCCTCTGGACTGTGAGAAAATAAATTTCTAGTTTTTTAGTAAATAACCCAGTCTCAGAGATTTTGTTATAGCAGCACAAGTGGACTAAGATACCTTGGGCTGGGAAAGGCCTTTTAAAGCATTACTCAAAAAATTTTAAGTGAAAAACAAACAAAGAGAATTATAAATTTGACTCCATAGAAATAAAAAGACTTCATGGCCAAAAATATACCATAAGCAAAGTCAACCTGGGGGAAAAATTATGACCCATGACAGAGATGAAGGATCAATTTCCCTATTGTATAAGGGTCTCCTAGAAATTGGTAAAGAAAAGTCCAGGAACCCCAGTAGAAAAGAGAAGAAAAAATATGAGGGAAGATGGTTCACTTAAAAGGAAAGAGAAATGGCATCCCTGGGTCTTTGCCTCTGTCCTTATCTGGTTCTGTCCAGGCTTTTGGCACACATGAGAATTATGGGAATGATTCCAAAGTCTAGTTTGGGACCTCAGACTTTTTAGCAAGTTGGCTCTACCTACAGTAATGAACAATTTAGGTGAAGGCTTTCTGAATCATAGTCTATGAATCAAAACTTAGGCCATATCATGTCCAGAAGCTTCAGTCACCAACATCCTAAAGCCATACTCATTTCAGAGTGAAGTTCTGAAATTCAGAAAATAATTTATTAAGGGAAAGCTAGAACTTTAGTTTGGGATTATTGTCTGTCAGTGACCAGGAAGTATCCAGTAACTTTCATTACTTGAGGACAAGCCTTACAAAAATCCCAGAATGGAAAATTTTGGGGACTGAGAAACATGTTGAGTCAATTGTATGGATGGAAAGCTTTAGTAGGTGCTCATGGCGGGGGCAGAGAAAAGTTTCTCACACAGAGATTAGGATATAAAAGTATAAAATTTATCTTTTTAGGGCAGTAAGAGTGTGAGAGAGAAAAGGGATATAAAGGGAAAAAGGAGAGTTGCGTGATAAGGCACTCAAAAGAGAAGGAAGGTGCCCACGCAGAGGCCACGAGTCTGTTCAGTTTTTATGGGGATAAAAAGAAAGAGAAAAAAAAGTAGTGGTCATTGTCAGTTGATAACAGAAGTGGCTGTGGAGTAATTAGCGGGAGGCAGCTGCAAGATGTCTGGTTGTCTGTCTTTCCTGTTTTCTCTGCTCCTGGAGACTTGGTTATCTCTGAAATGTTGTCAGGCTTATCGCAGAGGATGTGATCTCACCCCTGAGGTATGGTTTTGGGCAGGAAACTGAGCCCTGGAGTTTGCCCCCTGCTGTCCACTGAGGACTCCTCAGGAACTCCTTGAGGCTGTAAAACAGATTCTAAAAGGCAGTGAGCTGAGGAATGTAAAGAGGAAGATTTACATTTCCTTTCTGTCTG
>CAUYSK010112936.1:0-15843 GCA_963575035.1 Avahi laniger | reverse complement strand
TTGAGCCATCCTTGCATCCTTGGGATGAAACTCACTTGATTATGGTGAATTATCTTTTTGATGTACTGTTGAATTCAGTTTGCTAGTATTTTGTTGAGGATTTTTATATGTATTTCATGAGGGATATTTGTCTGTAGTTTTGTTTTTTTGTTATGTTCTTTCCTGGCTTTGGTATCAAGGTGTTAGTGGCTTCATAGAGTGAATTAGACAGGATTCTCTCCTACCTGATGTTATGGAATAATTTCTGTAGGGTAGGTCTCAGTTCTTCCTTATATGTTTGGTAAAGATCAGCTGTGAATCCATCAGGTCTGGGGCTTTTTTTTGTGCTTATGCAGAGCAAAGGAAATAATCAACAGAATAATAGACTACCTACAGAACAGGAGAAAATATTTACAAACTAAACATCTGATAAAGAGCTAATATCAAGAATCTACAAAGAACTGGAACATATTGCAAGAAAGAAAACAATCATATTAAAAATGGGCAACAGACATGAACAGAAGTTTTTCAAAAGAAGATAGACAACAAACACATAAAAAAACACTCAATGTCACTAATCCTCTGGGAAATGTAAATGAAACCACAATGAGATACCACCTTACTCCTGTCAAAATGGTCATTAGTAAAAAGTCAAAAAATAATAAATGCTGGTACGAATGCAGAGAGAAAGGAATCCTTATACATTGTTGGTGGGACTACAAACTAGTACAACCTCTATAGAAAAACGGTATGGAGATTCCTCAAAGAAATAAATGTAGACTTACCATTCAATCCAGTAATCCTACCACTGTGTATCTGCCCAAAGAAAAAGAAGTCATTTTATCAAAAAGACACCTGCTCTTGAATGTTTATTGCAACACAATTCACAAATTGCAAAGATATGGAATCAACTTAAGTGCCCATCAATTCATGAGTGTATAAATAAAATATGGTATCTATGTATGTACTACTCAGCCATGAAAAAGAATGAAATAATGTCTTTGTAGCAACTTGGATGAAACTGGAGACCATTATCCTAAGTGAAGTACACAGGAATGGAAAAACAAATACCATATGTACTCAATAATGATTTGAAGCTAAACAATGGGCACACAGGGGCACAAAGATATGTAAAGGACATTGGAAACCAAGAAGGAGAGAAGGGGAATGTGGGTAGGAGTAAAAACTTACCTATTGGATATAATGAATACTATTTTGGTGATGGACATACTAAAAGTCCTGACTTAAACATTATGTAAGGTATCCATGTAACGAAAATATTTGTACCTTCTTAATACTGTGAAAAAAAAAAGATTGAGGCTATTAGACAAAGAAAAAATAGACAAATTATATTTGGAGCAAATTCCTATTTAATTGAAATTTACATGCTTTGAGTGTGTATTTGGTAACCTATTGGGAATTTAAGCTAAACCTATACTGTTTAGGTTATTGGTTCCTCAAATCCATGTTCTGTGAAGATGGAGTTTACTCTGTGTATCAGGTCTCTGCTATAGATCTACTCCCTTTGAATACCTCTGCTGCCTACTCCACCCCATTTGTCCTGGGTACCTCTACGCTCAAGCATGCCCAAGCTGGATGAAAAAAGAAAATAGATTTCTGGGGAAAATTTAGCTTCACAAAACTTATAGCATAGTGGTTAAGAATATGGGCTTTGGAGTGAGGTCCAAATTGAAGCTTCACCACCTATTTGCTGCATGGCCGTGGGGAACCCACTAAGTTCTTAGCTGTAATAAAATACTAAAATTAGATAGAATTGTGTGTGTGTGTGTGTGTGTGTGTGTGTGTGTGTGTGTGTGTGTGTATGAGAGCTAGGTTTTTGTAAAACATGTAATATGGTTCTTGGAAATGAGTAAGCATGCAATAAGTGGTAGCTGTCAATATTATTATTGTATATTGTTACTATCAATCCCTTCTCTCTCTCTCCTACACTACTATTTATTTGGTCCCTTTTCCATTAAATTTCTCTTCATCCCTATGTCTGCAATCAAAAGTCACTATGCACACAATACCCAGCTAACACAGTAGTAAATTATGTGCAGCCTTTGTTTGTCTTAGAAATAAATCCGCAGCTTTTTGACAAGTTTCCATCTCAAGGGATTTGGATGACCTCTGCAGATTAAATTTCTCTTCGGTAATGCATTGCAGGTGCATTGAATTCGTGATTCACCATGCCCGTTTTATGAGAGATAAGGAGATGAAAGATGTTTTTCTAAAAAGGGTAACATTTGGGAGAAGAATAGAAACAAGAGATAACAGATGAAGTGATTGTGTTAAAAGTAATTTCATAACTTGCACAGATACAGATTATATTAAAGGCCCATAGCTGGTAAGGTTTGGTAAAGTTTCTTTCTTTTGCGAGGTAGAACAGGGGCTGTTCCCTGTATGAACTGATCTCTGGTTGCAAATCAAACACGATTGAAGAGCAGAATCTGGTGACTGATCAGGTATCATTCTTATTACTTTTAATGACTAGCAAATCTGCTAGGAACTGCTTGAGTTTGTAATGAGGACAATTTATCAGACTTCAGAAGACATGTCTATATTTCATATTGACATTTTCCTCCATGTTTTTTTTTTCTTTTCCCTCACACAGCTCTGATGCTTGTGTGGGTTTTAAAAAGCCATCTGAAGGGCAGGCATGGTGGCTCATGCCTGTAATCCTAGCACTCTGGGAGGCCGAGGTGGGAGGATTGCTTGAGCTCAGGAATTTGAGACCAGCCCGAGCAAGAGGGAGACCTCGTCTCTACTAAAAATAGAAAGAAATTAGCCAAACAACTAAAAATAGGAAAAAATTATCTGGGCATGGTGACACATGCCTGTAGTCCCAGCTACTTGGGAGCCTGAGGCAGGAGGATTGCTTTAGCCCAGGAGTCTGAGGTTGCTGTGAGCTAGGCAGAGGCCACGGCACTCTAGCCCTGGCAAGAGAGTGAGACTCTGTCTCAAAAAAAAAAAAAATAAATAAATAAAGTAATTTTATTTAGAATTGTCCACATTTTTGTACTAATATTACAAAACACAGTATTTGCTGAAGTCTGAAAGAAAGAGCATCAAGCTGGCTTTGAGTAAAACCTTTGCTATTTGCTGTAGAAACTTTGGCATTTTTTCAACCTCTTCCAGCCTTAGTTTCATCATATTTAGAGAAGAGAGACTATATTTGAATAGATAAAAGTCAACATGGCTACTGCTTTTAAAAGAGAATTACACTCTTCTGCTAATTTTTGGTTCCTTTTCACTTCTGGCATAGTTCATGGTGTATATTAAACATGATATGTTCATTAGTAATAATGTTGAAAAATAACTATCATTTATTAAGCATTTACTCTATGCAGTGTTGGAAATTATCATATGAAATAAATCATTGTTGAATGAATGATGGACTGAATGCACTATGAATGTTATTTATTTCCATTCCATCAGTTAATTTTCATAAAGCAAAACAAAATAAGACTATAGTAGGTAGGCATTATCATTAGTCCCATTTTACAGATGAGAGAATTGAGGCTGAGAGAGGTGTGGCTTCTGGCCCAGGAAAACACAGCTAATAATACTGTGGCATTGGAATTAGGGCCCATGTTTGCCTAATTTAGGTGAAAATAGGACCATGAGATGGAGAGAAAAGATAAAAGAAAACAAATTAATGCAAGAACTGGAAACCAACAGCAACAATGGTGCAGTAGGTGCAGAGCACAAGCAGGATATCCCCCCCCCAACCCCCCACCTCCCCAAACAGATCTCTTTTTTTAAAGTTTTCCTTGAATGGCATCACAATGACGGACAGATGAGTCTACGTAATGTCCAATTCATAGCCCATGTTACTGGTAGCAGCCAAAGTGATTTTGGCAGAACTTCACTTCTACAAACAATTATTGCAAACTAGAGCAAGCAAATTTAATTACCTTTCAAGCTGACGCAACATCATAAGAATCACTGCTTTGTTATCACTGCTCTGAGTGATAGACTGTCCATCATCTGCAAAGAGACACTTGGGCATGACTCTGCAAGTGGATTGATGGAAAGGAAACCCACGTGAAATAATCCTGGCTAAGAAAGAATTTTGAAAAATGGCCTGTTTTGTGTATGTGTGTGTGTGTGTGTGTGTGTGTATGTGTGTGTGTGTATAAGAGAGAGAGAGAGAGAGAGAGAGAGAGAGAGAGAGACAGAGTATGCATGTATGATATCAGGCAATAAATCTTAAATCTAGTAGTCAAGATGTCCAGTCTGGATACCTAATGCTAAGGATGCCTAGATACCCAGTAGAAGATTAATCCCAACACTTAGTGATTAACAAGAGGCTTTGTGGAGAATGAGTGGACTCCCTTCTGGAAACAATGACGACGTGATACATTTTGCCATTTTACAATAATTATTAATATTTGTTAAGTTTCAATTCATTTATCCTACATAAAACATTCATGAATTGGATGAATATTAAAAAATAATTAGCTTTTTAAGGATGAATACAAATATTTCATTAAGTAGGAATTAGGCTATATTTTAAATGTGATAAACACACAAGGTGTCATGAAGCATGGAAATTTGTTTTCAGTGTTTTGAAAAATGTTCCCTAATTTCTCATCTATATTTGTAGACTATATACTTATCATGAATGTTGATCTCAAGACCTTTATCTTGGTTGAAGTTTTCTCTCCTCTTTTTTTTAAAAATTATTTTCCTCCCTGACCTACCTCCCCATGTAAATCACCTGCTGGCTGGACTAACTGTCTTCTTTTGTTCACAGATTACCCCAAGCAAGTGCCTGGGTTAGTGTCTGGAACACAGAATAAATATTTGTTGAATAAATGTATTTCGAATTCTATTTTTATATCTTAAATTCTTGTGTTATATTATGAAATCTATTCTTCATTGAATTCATTATTAACATTTTCTCTCAGACATTTCATTCTTCTCTCCTGAACATTTTCTCTTTCCTTGCACAGTGTTTTACATCAGCTATTTTGGTTTCTGCTTATGCTGCTTTGTAGTTTTACGTTCTTAGCTTGAAAAGATCTTCAAGGGCTTTGCCCACCTGCACAGTGACTGATGCTGCTGCTGATTCTTGTTAAGCTACACCTGGTTTATTAGGTGCTATATGAGTTTATGTTTGCTCAGGACCCCAGACCCTGCATTCCCACTGTGAGGCTCCATCCTGATGTTCTCTTTGTAAGAGGATCCCACAAAAGTAGTATTTCTAAAATATGGAAATCAAAGTTATTGGAAAGTTTCTAGTAGTGTTCTGACTCCAGAGTTGAAAGTATCATTTAACCTTTAGAATGGGTAACTCTTATGCCGAAAAAAAAATTATCAAAATTTCCCTTACATTTCAGAAACAAACAAACAAAAAACCACCTATTTATTATCCCTGGAGAATATTATGAAACTATAATGTAAAAGAATGAGAAAAGCATCCTGTTGAGTAATATTAATTGAGTGGCCGCTTAGTAGACCTGTGCATTTGCAGTGATAAATAAAATAGCATTTGCTTCTTTTAAATATTGATTTTGACTAAATCCTCCTGGAAAATGATTTTGTATACTTTCTAGAGGGATGCATAGTTTTATTCAATGATTTGCTCACAAGTGATTGTATGGCCACATCTCCCCAGGAAGGTTGTATATAACTGATGCTCTTTGTGTCTTCCAGTGTGGAAAAGCAATGAAAGAAACATATAGAGCTTGCACAAGCTCCCTGGTCTGTAATGGTGGTGTCCTGTTCCTAGCCTTGTAGTATTAATAGTATGAATAAACCATCCTTTAGCCAATGCACTTTCATGGTGCACAGGTTTAGGGCAGGGAGGTTGGACCACACCTGTGTGCCCGAGAGAGCTTCCCATGAAGGAAGTTTATATTTCCATTGCTGACTGTGGGGTCGAACAGTGAGGTGAACCTTATGCTGGGAGATGGGAACTTTTATCTCTCTCAGAGTCCAAAACAGAGTTGTGAGACCAGCATTCCGAAGTCTATAAATACCTTACAAGTCCTTTTTTTGTGTGTCATTGCGTTGGGCCATCACAGAGGGGACATAAGAGTGGCCATTTCTTTCAGCACAGGTGAACTACTGTGTCAAACGTTTATTATCCCCAAGGCTGTGGCAAAGAGACTTCTGTAGGAACATTACCAAGAAAGCAAAATATCCTCCTATGTATTATGTTTGTTCTCTTTACAGTATCTCTGCTAGTGATGACAGGGTCAAAGCCAAAATTCAGCTTTCAAACCTACGACTGTGACCAAGATTGCTAAGTGTGTGCAGCGTATGTGGCCTTGTTTGCTTTCTGTTTTTCTTCCTCTTTTTCTTTCTCTTGTATATCTCTCTCTTTTCTCTTTTTTTTCTTGCTTTTCCTTTCCCCCTTTCTTCTTCTGTTGTTCCTTTCTCTTGCCTTCTCCTTTCTTCTGCCCCTATTCCATTCCTTCTGTGTCAACTTGAGTATTTCGAGAAGACAAAATTAGATGTGCAGTAAATTTATTAGGAGAGACATCTGTGAAGAAGAAAGTGGAGAAGGAGCATGAGTAGGAGGGAGAGAGAGACTTCAGACTTTGCTGCAGCAGCAGAGGGGGAAGGGGTATTGGGTGGGAGGAGCCTCAGACTGTGGCTCTGGGGAGGCGTTGCCCAGGCTAAGCAAGATCCCAGGGCAAAGGCTCCATATTAGGGGAGTCCCTGTTGGGCAGAAATGGCCCTGCTCGAATTCCCCAGCCTTGGAGAGGCTGGCCTCCCTGTGAACACTGCAACAGGGTCCAAAAGGGCAGCGGTTGGAGGCTGTCAGCCAGCTACCTCTGTGGGGCAGGTTCTCTTGAAGGGAGATGCAAGCAGCAAGATTTCATGACCATGACACCATCTTCCCTCCCTCTTTTCCTTTCATTCTTCCTGCCTTCTGAACAACAGGGCCTCAACATTTCCCTCAGATTGACTGAACTTTAGACAGGCTTCTTCCTCACTCCAGCTCTCTTTTTCTAGAACATTTATTTTAGAAAATTTGTAATTGTAAATTTTTTCTGTGCCCCTTTGAGTTGTAGTTTTTAAAAGACTCTCTCTAGTTTTGCAACCTATAAATGTCTTTCTCAAAGATCTGGGAGTCATGCCCGTGAAATGTGCTCATCAGGAAGGGAGTAATGCCCCTACCTCCCAGTCTCTGAGAGAGGGTAGGAGCCCAACTGCCGTGGGCACCCTGCTCCAAGTTGTAAAACTACCTCCTGTCATGCAGATAAGAGAAAATTTACTTTCCTTTGGGTAAAGCGAATGAACAAACACAGATGATCCATGATTCCCTTGGTCCAGCTCTTAAAACCTCTCCAGCCCTTTGATTTGTTGCAGTGGAGCTGAGCTCACACTGGCTTCTCTCTCCTATTTTAAGAGGCTTGATTAAAATCTTCCTTGCCTGTTAAACTTTGGTGCAATTTTTGCTTTGAGATTCCCTTTCTTCTTTCCTTCTTTGCTTACTCTTTCCTTCCTTTCTTCCTTTATTCCATTCAATATTTACTAAGAGCGAACTCTGGGCTAAAAATTAGGTTAGCACTGGATATACCAGTGAGAAAGATGATTACAGTCATATTTCTTATTCTTGTGGACTGTGCAGTTTAGAAGTATAGATGGGAAATAAGTGAGTAAGCAAATAAATGCAAATATGGGAGTGTAAATTTCCTTTATTGAAGAAAATCATGTTGGTGATTTGAAAAATGGGAAAGGGGCCTACTTTACTTAAAATGTTCAGGCACATGAGCTAAAGCCCACATTTTGGGAGCTAGCAGTTTGGTTCCCTATCTAGCACTGAGCATCATCAGCAGTCATGATCCTAGCTCTCCAAATCTCACCTTTGTCAACTGTAAAATGAGAATAATAATAATACTTGTTTCATGAAGTTACTTGGGGAATTAAATGAAATAATGCATCTAAAGCATTTAGCATGCTCCCTAAGATGATATATATTCGATAATATTGGTGGTTATGAAGTAATTTGTAAAGATAGTATTTAAGAGTGAGATAGAGTATGTTTTTCAAATGTATTTAATACCAGGATATATATTTTTTAAAATGAATTTCTTTTAAATATCTCTTGGAACATAGTCTAGGGAATTCTGGTCTATTCATCTGGGCACTTATTCTTATTCTGTCTAGAATTATGATTTAAGAATATAACATTTGCATGTCTCACTCCTCTCATGAAATTATGGTTTCTTTGAAGGTATTGGCGATGAATTACAAGCTTTCTATGTTACCACAGCTCTCAGCCTATTAATAAGTGCATAAGATGTACATGTTAAAAGCTTTTTGAATTCAAATTCACATGAACAGTGAAAGAAATATTTATTGGTATGCATTACTAATTCAAGGTTCTTTCTGTTCTTATAAACATTGCTCTTCTCTTTGAAAGAAAGCAATCTGGTCTTAGAATTATTGGTTAAAATTAATTCTAAAAAAAGGAATACTTTTTTTCTTCTTCATAATAGAGGAGTGACATTAGGGATTTAAAATACAAAGAGATCGGAATCGACTCAGAACATTTTTCATATTCCATAAATCTATGCTACAAAATGTTTCATGGTGGTGAGGTGTTATATGGCGCTCGTTGCATTGGATAGTTTCAAATTTCTTTGTCTAACGTGGATCTAATTCTTTTTGATTCTGGGATGTAAGATTCTATGCTCTTTATTGTCTTATTTCTAAAAACAGATATTGATTTAACCAAGCTCTCCTAAGCAATCTTCTTCATTTTGCTTTTTCGTTTACTGCCAGAAGTTGCTCTATCTGGAACAATGTTCACAACCTAAGGGCAGTGCAGTTAGAAATTCAGCATGGGTTGTGGGGTCAGATGGACTTAGTTTACGGTATGAATATTTTGTTTTTGGGCGAGGAGGGGTTGGGTAAATTCACACCTAACAGGTGTGGTATGCACCGTCTGGGAGGGCATTCTTGTAGCCCTGACTGGGGTGGTGCAAATGCAATAAATGTAACCCAAATGTTTGGGTTACATTTTGAAATAAAATTTTGAAATAAAAAAATAAATAAAATAAAAAAAATTTTGTTTTTGAACAAATTGCCTACTTCCATGGTTGTCTGTAAAAAGGAAATAGTAACAACGTCATCCTCACAGGGTTGTTGTGAGGGTTAGTAGGTGATACGTGTAAAGCAGTAGCAGATCACACATGTGAAACACTCAACTCAGAGGACATACTCTATACAGGCAGTAGCTCCATCATTTTTCCTATTGTAGATGGCATGGTTTGGAGTCTATTTATTTCCTGTTATGTCTTTCTATGAACATCTCTTATTGCACAAGTTTAGCTTAAATGTAAATTTGACCTTGTTTATTTGATGACTTTGAAAATAGGATCATGGTGTTAGTAAAAGTACTATATTGTTGTTACCTGTCTGTGTGTAATAAACGATCACTTTTGACTTAATTAATAATTTTTTTCATATATTTCAGATCATTGCTGTGCCCCTCCCGCAGGCATTGGGCCTTAAAACTTTAATTAGCTTTCCTTTGATGCTGTACCCTGATAAATTACAGCTTTTCTTTCTTTCTTTCTTTTTTTTTCCAAACGCTGTTGACTCATGTAGCTCCGTTATTGATTCTTACAGCCCAGGGAGAATGAGATGCTGGCAATAGTCTCTTGTCAGCATCTATCATTATCAATTTCCCATTATAAGTTTATTATCTTCCCTTTAGGAGCTAGTTCTCTTTAGCTTACCTGGACCTCTTTCTGATTGCTTTTCTTGCTAGAGTAGGATTTTTCCATACTTAAAAAAATTAATTCCATAAATGCTCTAAAGAAAAAGAATGATATGGTAAAATGTTTGGAAAATGATATTTCTTTGCTGTCCTTGTAGCAATTTATTTTAATAAAAACTGTGATGTATATGTGTGTAAATTGATTTTAATCCAACCTCTAGAGGTGGTTAGTCAGCCCTGACATCTTCTGGTCAGGAATTCCCATTCCAGTGGTGGTTTGCTAATTAGCACAAGATATGCTGGTTATATTTTTCATTCATTACTAAGTATCTTCCAAGTTCAATTAGCCCTTTAGAGTAGAGCTCAAAGAGCTTTAGTTCTTTGTTCTCCTACTTCATAAAGGTCTCTGACAGATATGATTTGATGGTGGGTTAAGCAATGATGGCTCTTTGGGTCACCTCGAAAATAAACATCTGAATGTTCGGCAGAATTTTGTCTAAAACTTG
This sequence comes from Avahi laniger, assembly GCA_963575035.1. Classification (NCBI taxonomy): domain Eukaryota; kingdom Metazoa; phylum Chordata; class Mammalia; order Primates; family Indriidae; genus Avahi; species Avahi laniger. Next base: position 5,673 of record CAUYSK010112936.1, on the reverse strand, counting down.
TTTTTCTTGTAACAGTCCTTACATTCATTACAAGTTAGGAATGAATGTGAATCTCTCACTTACCTCTAATCGCTGAATTTTATCAAAAGGACTCTGAAGATTTTTAAACAGCCAGAGTGATATAGGTCAGTTAAGAATAACTATAAAATATTCTGACAGTTTTGGGAATTTATAATGTATATGAGAAATACAGTAAAAAATGTTGTTTGCATTTATTTATTGATAAAACATACTTTTTCCCCAAGCTTATTTAAACACAGACATCTTTTTTTCTTTGATAAATGCCTATTTACATCTTGAGTGACAATGTGGTACCAAAGGTCAAAATTTGAAAAATGATTTTTTTTATTTCAAAGTATTATGGGGGTACAAATGTTTTTGGTTACCTGGATCACTTTTGCAATGCTTGAGTTAGGGTTGAAAGCATGAAGCTTCTTAAAAGAAGATAGACAAATGGCCAATAAACATATGAAAAAATGCTCAATGTCACTAATTATCAGGGAAATGCAAATTAAAGCCACAATGAAACATTACCTTACCCCAGTCAGAATGGCTTTTATTGAAAATTCCAAAAAACAACAGATGTTGACATGGATATGGAGAGTAATGAACTCTTATACACCGTTGGTGGGATCACAAACTAGTGCAAACTCTGTGGAAAATAGTATGGAAATTCCTCAAAGAACTAAAAAATAGACCTGCCGTTGAATCCAGCAATCCCACTACTGGATATCTATCCGAGGGAAAGGAAGTCATTTTATTGAAAAGACACCTGTACTTGAATGTTTATTGCAGCACAATTCACAACTGAAAAATGATTTTTTAAACCTATTTTCACCTCCCTTTTTTTCATCAAAAGTCAACTTGTGTTACAGTCTTTTTTCTTTCTAAGACCATTTACTCTGAGGGAATCCAACTGCCATATCATGAAGAAACTCTGCTCCTTGAGCTGAAGAGGCTCATTCTGCAATGAGCAGAGACTTTCTGCTGGCAGCCACGTGGAGGTGGGTCTTCGAGGCCCGGGCAAGCGCTGGTTGACTGCGGCCCCCACTGACATCGTGATCACAACCTCGGGAGAGAGCCTGAGTGGAGCCACCCAGCAAAGCTCTCTCCCAAATTCCTGACTCACAGGAACTGTGAGATAATATTAATAAATGTTTCTTATTTAAGCGACTACATTTGAAGTAATTTCTTACGTAACAATAGCTAACTAATACAGATTTTAATGGTTTTAATAAAAGATGAGATAAAAAATTATATCCAAAGTTTCTAATGATCAAAAATGACTCTATTTTGCCTCCTAGGAATATTTTCTTTTTAGCTGTGGTGCACTCTATATAAATGGGTAGGGAAAAGAAAATTTTCAGAATGGAGAATCTTTCAGTGGGTCCTCAAAGCATACCATAAAGCTGGCCCACCAGTCCATCCTCATCTAAGGCTACCTGGCCAATCCCCTGGATTCCCCGTCTCTTGCCACTTCCCTACTCCGTCCCGACTCAACTCCATACCGTCATTTTGAGCCTTCCCTGCCCAATTCCTCATGGAAATACAGTTGACCCTTGAACAACGTGGATGTGAACTGCAGGGGTCCATGCATATGCGGATTTTCTTCTGCCGGCACCACCCCTGAAATAGCAAGACCAGCCTCTCCTCCCCTTCTTCCTCCTCCTCCTCAGCCTACTGAGTGTGAAGACAATGAGGATGAAGACCTTTATGATGATCCACTTCCACTTAGTAAAGTGTAAATGTATTTTCTCTTCCTTATGATTTTCTTAATAGAATTTCCTATTCTCTCCTTACTTTATTGTATTAATAAGAATACAGCTGAAACTGCCCTTTGCAAATCAACAAAGGGCGAGAACGGTGGTAAGAGCCTGAAACTGAGAAGGTGCAGGCCTAGCTAAAAATTATAATAATAATCAGCCACTGTCCCCCTGTTTGCTTCTCTGTAATTGCTACTCTGGAGTCACATGGCTGGTGGTTGTAAAGACTGAACTGTCTCCACAGATAACACCACCTTTTGGAAATGTAAAGATAGTTTCTGAGATATCCTCCAGGCCCTGCATTCCGGTGGAACGGCTGACCCACCCAGGCCAGTGGCCCACACCAAGGAGCTGACTCAGCTGGTATTGCGACCCCCACCCAAGAACCGGCTCAGCAAAGAAGACAACTTTTATACCGCTATGATTTTGCCCCAGTTGACTAATCCTTTGTCCTCCAAACCGTCTTTAAAAATCTTGTCTCCCAAATTCTCGGGGAGGCAGAGTTGAGGAGTTCCTCTCATCTCCCCGCTGAGCGCTCTGCAGAATTAAGCCCCTTCTCCACTGCAAGCCTGACTTCCTCAGTGTATTGGCTTTTCTCTGTGCAGTGGGCAACACAACCCAGTTGGGCAGCAACACGGATATAATACATATACCATACAAAACATGTGTTAATCAATTGTTTTATGTTATTAGTAAGGCTTTAGGTCAAAAGTAAACTATTAGCAGTTAAGCTTTTCAGGAGTCAAAAGTTATATGCTGATTTTCGAAAGCTTGGAGGTCAGTACCCTGAACGCTGTGTTGTTCAAGAGTCGATTATATTACCAAATAATACTACAAATATGTTTGCATATTTTTGAACAACTCAAAAGGAAAAGAAAGCATATGTTGTGAATAAATTTATTTTAGTCTTTAAAATGAACACAACATCATGAATCTGATTTGGTGGAATCAAAGACAGGTGTGTGGGGAGATTGGTGGGAAGGGTGGGAAAGACTAGGCTCCTTCATAATCTCCATCAAACCACTTCAATTAACATAACATCCTTGTAAAAACCATTTGTGCTCCTTATACAAATAAGGCCTTGAGACAGACCCTCTAGCCTGTATTCCAAAAAGGACTGTAGTCCCTAAACTCTTCACATGTAGAAATTTCAGAGATGCTGTTGCAGACCATGGTCATACTTATTTAATGGTATTCCTAAAATCAGCCCAAGTGTGAAAATACTTATTAATAAGTTAATTGGATGCTCAGCTTCTGATAGTCATTAATATTCTGACCAGCTAAATTATTGGGTCACTGATAAATTTAATTATCCTTGATCAATTAAATTAACTAATGCAAGAATCGTCCTCCAAGTTTGGCAGTAAAGGGTAATTTGAAATAATTAATGTCCAATGATGGTTTATTTCCAAAAACATTAATGATTTGAAGCTCCTTAAAAATTTTGCTGTTCAATTATGGATTAATTAGTATCTAAACTTGAATTAAACAGCATCAAATAAAAGATATGAATTATGCAGCCATGATATAATTTATAGAACCAAGCCACCATCACTGAATATTTCCTTATGATATAGAACTCAGAATACTGGGTAAGCTTAATGAAGGCTAAATTTTAAGAATAATTGCAGTCTCTGTTGGCTATTTACCAAGGTTTTCTTCCATGTACCTACATAAATTTCACAAGAATTCAATTTTTTTTGCTTTGATATTAATTAATACCCATGGCATCTTTTCATTAATTAGTTTTCAAGCAATTAATTCTATCATAAATGAAAAGTATTGACCAAATTAGTTAAAGGCCATTTCCAGAATTAGACCATGGCAGTTAATTTCCTGGTTTCTATGTTAATAAGTTGTCATATATTGTTTGGAAGACATTGATTAGAATCTACTCAGCCATGCAAATTAATGCAGGCTGATTGGATTTCCTGTTGGAGAAAGTAAGCCGAGTTTTGAAAGGAAAGACAGAGGCAAGCTCAGAGCCAACTACATTGCTGAGGAGGCAGTATTCTCTCTCCCACTCCCAAAGATGTATCACTGCTAAAGACTGTCAAAGCCCTTTTGCAGGTCTCCACAAATTCAGTTAGAATATTTTCTTGGCTGCCCTAAATTTACCTAAGCATGGTCACATTTCTACTGTGATTGCAAGATGTATAATATTAAACATGGGAAATTTTATGTGTTAGGAAAGTTTTGACCCTGCTTCAGATTATCGCTGTTAGAATACAATAGGATAGTAAGGTATTTGAACTACAATTTACAAAATTTAAAATGTGAATTCATTTCTAAATTGTATCCATCAACATAGGTACTCTTGTATAATACATTAATTTTTTCAGCCATTTCTCTTTTTTGCCAAATCAAGGTATGTAATGTTTGTTCACTTCCTTAAATTGCTTTGTAACTTATGGTTTTAATGAATATATTTTCATGTACGAAATATTTCAAGCATAGTACAGAGAATAGTAAGACAAACACTAGTGTGTATCTCATTCAGACTTAATAGATGGAAATATTTTTCTTTCTACTTCTAATCTCTTTATTAAAAATAATATAAATAAAACTTTACACATATGGCTAGAAATCACCTCGATTTTTTTCCCACATTTATTCTTCCTCTATTTGTTTATTTATTTTTATTTTTAATTTTGAAACAGAGTTTTGCTATGTTGCCCACGCTGGATTCGAACTCCTGGGCTCCAGTGATCCTCTAGCCTCAGCCTCCCAAATAGCTGGGACTACAGGTACACGACACTGCACCTGGCTATTCCTTCTTTTGCGATAGAGGTTTCCGTACTCTGAATTTGAAACATATTATTTCTATGAATTTTTGAATACCTTTCTATATATAATTATATAAAATTGTGTATATAATTATATATCAACCATATATAATACATGTATATAATTGATATGTACAACTGTTAGGTTTTTCCCATATTTTACTTCAACAGCTATTTCTAAATTACCCACTAGCATTATGTATTCTTTTAAAAAGTCTGCTAGATGGCATATGATTAAATATATATCTGTGTGTGTGTATATGTGTATATATATGTGTGTTCACATGTATGTATAGATACATAAGATTAAATATGTGTGTATATATGTATATGTATATTATGTGTGTGTATATATATATACATACACACATACATATATATTTTATTTTTATTTGTTTTTTTTGAGACAGAATCTCGCTCCGTTCCCGGGCTAGAGTGCCATGGTCTCAGCCTACCTCACAGCAACCTCAAACTCCTGAGCTCAAGTGATCCTTCTGCCTCAGCCTCCTGAGCAGCTGGGACTACAGGCATGTGCCACCATGCCCGGATAATTTATTCTATATATTTTTAGTTGTCCAGCCAATTTCTTTGTATTTTTAGTAGAGACAGGGTCTCGCTCTTGTTCAGGCTGGTCTCGAACTCCTGTGCTCAGGCGATCCTCCTGCCTTGGCCTCCCAGAGTGCCAGGATTACAGGCGTGAGCCACCGCATCCGGCCTATATTTTATATATATATAAAATACTGTGTCATCTAACAGACTTATTTATTTATTTTTTAAATTTCAGAATGCTACAGGGGTACAGAAGTTTTAGTTACATGAATTACTTTGTACAGTTTGAGTCAAAGTTATAAGTGTGTCCATCACCAAGACAGTGTGTATTGTACCCGATAGATGTGAATTTACCCATCCCCTTTCCTCTTTCCCACCTACTTGATTTCTTTTGAATTTTACTACCATATGTACATGAGTGTTGATCATTTAGCTCCAGTCTAATAGTGAGAGCATGTGGTGTTTATTTTTCCATTCTTGCAATACTTCACTTAGGATGATGTCTCCAGTTCCATCCAGGGTTTTTCAAAAGTTATTAGTTCACCATTTTTTTATGGCTGAGTAATACTCCATGG
>CAUYSK010112935.1:0-36727 GCA_963575035.1 Avahi laniger | reverse complement strand
ACCCCGTCTCTACTAAAAATAGAAAGAAATTAATTGGACAACTAAAAATATATAGAAAAAATTAGCCGGGCATGGTGGCGCATGCCTATAGTCCCAGCTACTCGGGAGGCTGAGACAGTAGGATCACTTGAGCCCAGGAGTTTGAGGTTGCTGTGAGCTAGGCTGACGCCATGGCACTCGCTACAGTCAGGGTAACAGAGTGAGACTCTGTCTCAAAATAAATAAATAAATAAATAAATAAAGTCATGCAAAAATGTTCATAGCAAGCTTATTAATAATAACCCCAAACCGGTTAGTACCCATTAGCAGTAGAATGAGCAAATAAATTGTAGGATATTCACATAATGAATACAATCCTACAATAAAAAGGAATAAGAAATCCAGACAATAAAAGAAGACCTAAGAAAAAGGAGTAAAATAAATATTCGTGGTTATAATTATACAATATTTTAAAGATATAATTTCTCTCCAAATTGATCTATAAATTTAATGTATTTTATTTCAAAATTCTGAAAGTTTTTTTTTTTTGGAGGATATAGGCAAGCCGATTATAAGATTTTTATAGAAGAACAAATTGCCAAGAGTAGGACAATGACTTGGGCAGGGACTTCCTTCAGATTCTAAGTCTAGTCTATGTAAAGCCAGATTTAGTCTACAATCATACAGTCTGTTATAGGTAAAAGGATAAATAAATGAAACAATGAAACAGAATAAGGAGCACAGAAACAGACTTGCACAAATATGAAAATGTCATGAGAGTTAGCATTACTAATCAGTAAGAAAAGTTACATTAATCATAAAGTGCTCCAATTATGTTAGCCACTTTTATGATTAATGTATCTTTTCCTTTATTTATTAATAATGCCAACTGTAGTTATAATGTGTGATTATCAATATGGAAAAGAGTAAAATTAGTCATATCTTACATAACAATTAACCAGATGGATGAAAATCCTAAATGCTAAAAGTAAATCTTTAAAACTTTTTAAAGAACATATTGAAAATATATTTATGATTTCAGGAAGGAAATGGTGACATAAGACACAAAGAGCAAAAACTATAAGCAAAATGTTGTTAATTCTAACAATATTAAACTTTCTGTTCTACAAAAGATCATAAACAAAGATAAAAGACAAACCACAAACTAAAAAAAGACATTTGTGACTGAAATCAATACAAAGAGAAAATCCAATAGAAACATGGGCAAACATTAGGACCAAAGCAATTCACAGCAAAGAAAATTAAATGCCAATTATCACAGATGCTTAACCTCACTAGTAATCAAAGAAATGGAAATTAAATAAAAAACAGAATACCATTTCCCTGCTTCCCACTTTCATGCCCCCTCCCCAGCTTGGCAAATAATTAAAGTCTGCTGATACAAATATTATCACAGACAAGGAGCAAGGGAAATTCTTATATAAAGATGCTGAGATTTGGAACTGGTACAGACTTTTTGGAGAATTATTTGACAATATCTGGTAAATTTAAAGACATACATAACTTCCAACTCAGAAATTCGACTTCTAGACATAAATCCTAGAGAAATTCTCCCGTTTATGCACAAGGAGATATATATAAGATTAATCATTACAGCATTATCTGCAATGTTGAAAATTTAGGTAGCAATTTAAATGTTCATTAAAGGATATATAAACAATTTTTCTGTATTTATATACAGGAATACCTCAAAGAAATTAAAATGCATGAGCTGTAACTCTCCATACTATGGATAAAGCAGATAAAAATAATGTTGGGTGAGGAGTTATTCGAGAATGATATATATGGTCTGATAACATGTACATAGAATGGCATGCAAAATAATATTACATATTGTTTACAGACATATAATAATGTAGAAATGATATAAAAGCATATATAAGATTGTTAAACATCACATTCAGAAAAACAGTTACCTTTAGGAAGGAGAGAACAAAAAAATCAAGGAGGCTTTATATTGTCTATAATTTGACCTAAAATAATGATTTTAAACCATATTTGATAAAATATTAAGATCTGATAATATTGGTGATAATAAATAAGTTTTCATAACTATAAATGCCTCAATTTTAAAAATAATTCATACTTAATATATCTAAAAATGAACATTGCTCAGTATTCTGGTCATGCACTAATGTCTATTATAATTGAAAAATATCTTAAAGAAAAGCAAAACTTTTCATTGAATTTTGCTAGTACTGTTTATTTGAAGAGGATTATTCTTCTAGAATAAACTCATTTATGAGTTACTTATAGTGTCTTCTTAGTTTCTTTTTGAGAGTTAAGAAAAATTTCATTGCTATGAATTAAAATCAAATGCAAATGTCACTATTGCACTAATTCATGTAATCCACAACAAAATTGAAACTAAGTTGTCCATACTCTGAAGCCAGTTCTCTTTCCACTGAATTACATTGCCTTTTTTTAACTTCATGTATGAGATGTGGGTAAGGGAACAAAAAATCATAATAATGTTACCTTTTGTGATTGGCATCATGAATTATGATAATAAGCGACATTTACTGAGCTCTGAGTTTTCAAAGCCCTGTCATACAACATTATCTCGTTTAATCATGAGGCACATCACTAAAGGTTAAAAGTGTAAGTAATTTGGATCCATTACTTCTCTTCATTTTCTCTCCTACTGCTTCTTTCTTCGCTGATCACTGTAGAATAATAAAGAAAAAATGAAACTAACATTGGTGAACTAGAAGATGTATGAAAAAGCTGAGCTTGACAAGAAAAAGAGAATGTCTAAAAACGAACATTTTAATGATAGTGCCAAATTCCTCTCTTACCACTGCAGTTTTTGTGGTTTCCTGTAGAGACCCCAAAATATGAGAGTCTAGAGAAGACATAGAACAGTATGAGTTTTATTAATTTCAATTTTCACTTCAAATAAAAAGGAAAATACGTTTTGCCAGGCTGTCTGAACATCCGAATTTAGTCACAAGAACATCTCCAGGGATGTTGTCTTAACCTAACAGAGAGAAAATCTTATTTAGTTCCTCTTTTTGGTTTTTACCTTGGGCATAAAAAGTTTCTCACCGGTACTAGGATGGAATTGAGCACAACTCTCCCGCCCCCGGCCTTTGAATTTAACTCAGAGGTAGTCAAGAAATTGGGTTATTGATAACAAGGAGTTCTCTTTTTCTCTCTCTGTTTCTCTCTCTCTCTCTCTGCTTTCATCACCCCCCCCCTTTAACTATTATTCCATGAAAAGATTTCATTTTGTGTTTCTCTTCAGCAGAATTCTCTGACTCACAGATCATCTGTTCTTTGTAATAGTTATAATTTCCACGCTACAGAATGATTCAGGGCATTAATTAAAGGTACTAGAAACAACTTCTCAGTGTGTACAAATCATGGTGACTAAGTGTGGAATCCTGGAGAGAATGTACAGAGTAGCAGAAGCTTGCAGGGGACTGCAAGAAGACGGAGAAATGCAAAAATGAAATGAAATGAAATAAAGTAAAATAAATATCTGATATGAGCAATAAAATTTTCATTGTGATCTTACGCTAACTCTCTTAATTAATCTCTAGGGTAATGGAAACTAAGTTGGAGGAATACTTCTCTGAGTCAATCAGGGGCCCAAGGAATGAACTGAAGGCCCACCGTGTCTGCTAGGTAGATAGCGAGGGATTCCGGGTCTCCTAGGGATGAAAGTGGATGCTGTTGCCCCCATCTTGGTCCTGCCCCACCCTGATCTCCTGAGCAGCCGCCATACCTGGGGAAAAGGGAATACCCTACGAATCTGTCGACCATAACTTAGCGTGCCAGCTGCAAAAGAATGCAGAGGACTCTCTAGCCCCGGGCCAAGCAGCATATTATAGAGTCCGAAAGTCACCTAGAACACCCCACATGCATAGTAAAACTCAGGTCATGCAACTCCCAACTGTCCAATCAAAGTGATTCCGTGGTGACCTCTGAACCATGAGGGAGGTCCCAATCTGGGCACTATAAAACAAGACACAGACCATAACCAGTCCTTTTTTTGCACCCTTCCTTTTGTTATCCCTTTGCTCTGACAATGGGTCCTCTCATCAGCCATGGCATACATATCATGCTCTGTAAACCTGTATGTTGCTCTTGCTCTATAATCCTATCTTTCTCTCCCTTGGCAAACCTCATTTTCATGCTTGTGTAACTGTGGTGCATCTGGTCATTCTTTGGCCATGAGTGCATCAAGAACCAGCATTTTCACACTGAAACCTGGCATGTCTAGGCACTGGTTCCCTGCACCACAGCCTTGCTCCCTGTCTCTTTCTCTAAGCCCTCCAAAGACAGTTGACTTAGGAGAAAACATTTCAGACATTTGTATGTCCCAGCATTATGCTTTTTGAAATATTACTTTCCTTAGGAAAGTTTTGTATAAAGACTTAAATCTTTTCCGATTTAACCAGATTGGTACTGGATTTAGTAACACAACATGTAGTAGCTCCCTCGATGAAGAAGAAATGGTTGCTGTGTTAAGAATACACATTTAGAGCCAGATTGCCTAGGTTGATATATCAGCTCAGCCTCTTGCTGACTTTGTGGAGACTGTGCTTAGTAATATATGTCTAGTAACATGTGCATGGTACAGAGACAAATTACTTCACCTCTCTGTAACAAATGCTACTGGAGGTTGTTACATTCTTTTACTACTACATAAATTACACGGTATACTATGTAACAACCTCTGATGAGCATTTTCTCGTCTGAAAGTTCTTTGATTTTTGGCTCATAGCCATTGGCTATAATCTAGCTGGATAATTTCCAGATATTTTATAAATAAAAAAAAAAGAACAAAATTTCAAGGCAAGATAGAATATTTTGTAAATAAACAGACATCTTACATTCCCCCTCTTTGCTTCTTCATTTCTTAAACTATACAATATTTATCTACTGGAACATAGCCTCAAGTTATTCTTACTCTCTACTTAGTGGGAAGATTTCATTTAGTGAAACTCCTTGATGAATTTCAAACTCTTGAATACTTTTTTTCCCTTGATGTTTTTTTCCACCTTAATATCCTTGACTTTCTTAATATCCTTATGTCTCTGGTTTTTTCCTTGTAACTCATAAGTTCCAAGTCTTTATGATTTCTCTTTGTTCCCTCACCTCTTAAAAAAAATTAGTTTCCCTTTTTGGTTTGTGTCAAGGTTTATCATCAGCTATTTCCCTCTCTCACTCTACCTAATTCCTCTTAGTCACATTTCCTGTTGAAAACTATGAACTCCTTCAGAGGAGTGTGAATGTTGAGGTTGAGACAGACTCAACAATCTTACATTTAGTTTATAGGGATTTATTGACCTTTCCCTACCACTCCCTGCTTCATGACTTGATGAGCAAACTCACTTACTCTCAAATTTTAATATCTAATCTGTGTAGATTGTCCAAATCTGCATTTTTTAATTCTCAGTTTCTATCTGGTACTCCAGATATGTACAGCCAATGAGTGAATATGCCCATTTAGAAATTCCATAAACACTCAAACTCAATCTGCCTAAACACATCTTCCCATCTAAATCTAGTATTCTCTTCCTTGTAGTCTGACACAGTGAATGACATCACCATCCACTCGTGTATCCAGGGTTTAAAATCTCAGTCCCTCTAAATTTTCCTTCTCCTTCATTTCCTATCATTATTCACCAAGTTCTGCCATTTTTACCTCCTACACATCTCAAGGATTTTTGTTGTCATTGTTTTTGCAATTGTCATTGTCTAGATCATAATAACTTGTTGCCCATATTATTAGTGATGTGGACAAATAAAACAATTTTTAAGTATGCAGTTAATAGACAAATACTTTCTCATTGTAAAAACCCAAACAATATAAAAGTACAAATGGCAAATTGTCTCTTTCCATGCTCACCCATCTCCATGCCCCCATTCTATCCATCCACAGATGTATCCACTATTAAGCATTTGGTGCATATCTTTTTAGTTCTTGTTCTTTTATACTTGCACATACAGATGAATTTTTTTACACAAATGGGAACATGCTTTACATAACTGTCTCCTATTTATTTTTTTTCACTTAAGAAAAGATTTGAAGAAATTTCTATTTCAGTACATATGACTGAAGGTGGTATTTATTAATGGCTACTCAGTATTCCACTATAAGAATGTAGGCTGTGTGATTTAACATTCTACTTTTGATGAGAATGTAGCTTGTTTGTTTTTTACTGTGATAAAACACTATCATCTTTGTGTACATGTGAGGTTAATTTCAAAGGTGAGATTCTTAGCAGTGGATGCCAGAGGATCCTATCTGCTCTCCCTACCTCTAGTCTCAATCCTCTCCAATCCACTTTCACTTATTCGCCATCCCTCAACAACAGGAAAACTATATGAGCATCTACTGTTCTTCAGGTACTATTCTGGGCTTTTGGTAACAGAAGAACTAGTTGACATAGCTCTTGCTTTCGGGAGTTCAAAATAAAATGGAAGAGAGACAAACTGAAATGTGTACAAGGTACTCTCTCAGAAAACAAACAAACAAAAAATCCCACCTTACTCTGGGGGCAGTGAAGAAGTAGGACAGACTAATGGAAAGAGATCTCTAGATACCTATTCAGGGATGGAATTGGCTTGGTGCATAAGTGATGGGACTTTTCAGCAGAAAGAAAAACCTGTGATTTATTTATTGGGTGCCAATGTGTGCCACACACTGTTGTAGCCACTGGGTTACAGGCACAAACGATACAGAAAGGGTCCCTACTTTCCTGGAACTTTCCATCTAAAGCGTGGGGGAGATTTATACAAATATAACCAAGAAAGTGTGTGAGGCCGGGCGCGGTGGCTCATGCCTGTAATCCTAGCTCTCTGGGAGGCCGAGGTGGGCGGATCGTTCTGAGCTCAGGAGTTCGAGACCAGCCTGAGCAAGAGCGAGACCCCATCTCTACCAAAAATAGAAAGAAATTAATTGGACAACTAAAAATATATATAGAAAAAATTAGCCGGGCATGGTGGCTCATGCCTATAGTCCCAGCTACTTGGGAGGCTGAGACAGTAGGACTGCTTGAGCCCAGGAGTTTGAGGTTGCTGTGAGCTAGGCTGATGCCACGGCACTTGCCCCAGGAAAGAGAGTGAGACTCTGTCTCAATAAAAAAAAAAAAAAAAAAAAGAAATAAAAAAGTCAACTATTTTGTAAGTGGAGAATTTTCAAAAAAGTATTGGCCTGAGAGCTCTTAGTCTCTTACACATCACCAACAACCTTTTAGAATCTGATGAGCTGAATACTCTTTGGCACAGCAACTACTGTGGATCATCCTGGTAACCAAGACATGGCATACTATGTTCCCACTTCTGTTTAAAAACAACAGCAGGCCAGGCGTGGTAGCTCACGTCTATAATCCTACCACTCTGGGAGGCCGAGGCGGGAGGATTGCTTGAGCTCAGGAGTTTGAGATCAGCCTGAGCAAAGCGAGACTTCGTTTCTACTTAAAGATAGAAAAAATTAGCAAGGTATGGTGGTGCGTGCCTGTAGTCCCAGCTACTCGGGAGGCTGAGGCAGGAGGATTGCTTGAGTCCAGGAGTCTGAGGTTGCTGTGAGGTAGGCTGACGCCATGGTACTTGCCTGAGTAACAGAGCAAGACTCTGTCTTAATAAAAATAAAAATACAATTTAAAAAAAAGAATAAAGAAACCCAACAACAGCAAACACAACACACACACAGATCTGGAAAGATACACACTAAGCACTTGTCTGCATTTTGAGGTTAGCTCTGGGATTTTGGGAGCACCTTCTTCCCCTTCGTCCCCCATCCCTCCTTCCTTCCTTCCCTTTCTTTTGCTTATTGACTCTCCATTTTTCTGTAACAAATTTTCTTGCTTGTAAAAGACTAAGTTTCTCTTGTGAAATAAAGAAACATGGCAATTGACTTTTGCCAGGATATATCTCTAAACTCACCTCAAAGCAGAAAAAATTTATATTTTCAGTGATGACTCTCACGTCTAAAAGAAATTCCTCAGTGAGCTAGAAAACAAAGTGTCTTTTGATGGAAATTTTATGAATTTACTTCTTTTTCTCTGGCAAAGGTCTTCCTTGAGGATCTACTGTTATGTGGGAAACCTAAAAAGTTTAGAAGACCCATTTCTGAACATCCAAAAGTTTTATGATGCTTTGAGGACGACGCCTCGGCAGGAATGAAGAGGCACTCGGGGCACGTCACCCACATCACCTCCTAAGTGCTGACGCACATGTTAATGTTCAGCCGTGTATTGTGATCCTGAAATCTGCATTTTACAGAAAACCTACAAAACCCAGAAAGGGAAGCAAAGCAGTTGTGCTCAGACGATCTCCCACACACACAGGAGGTGATGCTTTCATAGCTACTCTAAGCCAAACCAGCAAGAATTTCGAAGACCTGGATTTGGCGCCAACTATGCATCAGGCACTTTCTAGGCAGTGGACCAAAGGACGCTGTCTTTGCCGTGAGCCCGCACTGCAGTGGGCACCGTGAGCACCCGCCGCTGGGGAACCAAGCAGAGGCCACAGCACCAAAGAGCACTGCATGGACTTCCGACAGGGAATCTCAGTATTCTACCTTTTCTTTCTCATAGTACCAAGATGCAAATCTTCACCTTCAAAGTAACCTGGGCCCCAGGCTCTTTCTCTTAACACCTGGGAACTGACTCTCTAGCCACTGCAACAGCACCTCTGGGCTCACGTGACCCCCCAGGTAACTGCGGGGCCCTCAGAGTCTGGTTTCGCATTCGCTGGGCCTGCTGGTGGCTGACAGGTTACCTGCTCTCCTAGGTACTCAACATCTAAGGCCAACTGCAGCCTGATTTTGTCGTCGTCGCTCATGCCACCGCTGGGCCCAACCGAGCTGGTGGCAGCGGTTTTTCTGGCTTGTTTCAGCCTTTTCAGGCTCTCCTCCATTTTCTTCACAGAGTTGAGCACGTCTGACACGGTTTCATAGTACCTTGAGCGTAAGGGGTATTTATTGGTGAAACAGACATTCGTGGGTAACACTAAAGTGTAACTGGCTTTGCAGATCCAAAAAGAGATTTTTAAGATAAAAATTAATTTCCAATAAAAATTCAGCCACGATAAATATTTGTTTGTAAAGATTATAAGAAAAACAGGGTCTTAAGTCCCCAGCACAGCACTCCCGGAAATGAAGAAATATGTGCATGGATTTTGTTAAAATTTTAATTTCCAATACTAAGAGATAATCATAGGCCAATTTGTCTTTCATACGTTGAGGGTAGACAGCTGTAGCTCATTTCCAAAATCAAGTAACAAGTTCATTTCCAATCAGTTCCAGGAAGTTCATCTTTTAAAGTATATAAATATTTCAGAATTTTAAATAAAACTCATTTCCTTCAAAATATTCTCAATATAAGGTTCCAATTATAAATGAGTTATATTTTAAAACTTTCTCTACAAGCTAGTTACTTGGCATTTGGAATACATCTGTCCACAAAATAGTATTATACACAACCCACAAATGGCTACTTAACTCTTAGGTAAATGAAATAAAATACTATCACAAAATTAATCATTATTAATAATTAAACAAAAATCAATAATAAAAGTGAATAATAATCTCTTTGATGTAACTCAACACTGGCATTTGAGAAAAAGTAGATTTAATTAGAAATGAAGAGACACTAAAGGGTTTTAGAGGTTTTAGAAATTGATTCTTTGTCAGTTGTAATTATACTTTAAAATGAATGTTTTCTCTCCCTTGATTACAAAGGTCTCGCCCACATAAGTCCTTTCATTATCTGCCATGATTAGAGCCATTTTGGGCTGATGGAGCCTGAGCAGACAGGACGTCCCCTAGGAACGTGGCTGGATTTGGGAGCATGGTGCCTGCAGCAAAGGCAGGCCCTAGTGACGCAGGGGCACCAAGGACAGGGCCACCGAGAACAGGGGCACCGAGAACAGGGCCAGTGGGGCTGCAGCCCAGGGAGAGGAAGTGGCCCCAGGGGCTGTCGTGTGGGGCGTGGGGAGGGGAGGGAGTGGACCGAGGACCACCCTCTGCCTTGTCCAGTTACAAACGCTGGACATTCTCACTGCCTTATCTCCAAGCGACCCTGACATGGCCTCAGGGATTTCGGCCTTCAACTCTCCTGAGCAGGGCCCACACGGCCTCCTGCTTTACTTACTTGTGTGTGCTCTCGGAGAGCGCGCCCTCTAACCACTGCTGGATTACTGCTTGTTGGAGCTTGTCCTTGTGTCTGTTCTGAAGCTGGTGAAATGGCTTCAGAGCACTGTCCACATAAGAGGAAGCCGTAGTTGGGATCTCCTGGAATAATGACGATGGGGGTTAAAGAGGCACAGAAAGAAAAGAGTAAGTTCCTCAGACGTCAAGTTTGAAAGGAAACTACTGATGTTCCAGTTTTGAGACATGTACCACTTCCATCCCTCCCCCAAAGTAACACAGCTGTCTGCACATCTGCAGAGGGTTTCCAGGACAGCAGGAGGGAGCCAGGAAGAGCAAGCACAGGACAGAAAGGCTGGAGCCAGGCTGGATTCCGGTGCCGGGACAGCCGTCAACAGCACAGTCACCTGGGGTGGCTTGCGTGGCTGCCTTGGCTCTACCTCACATCATCAGGCATTAGATTCACATGGGGAGCGCACAACCTGGATCCCTGGCATGTGCAGTTTGCGGTGGGGTTCACGCTCCTCTGAGGGCCCGATGCCTCCGCTGATCTGAGGCAGGGTGGGGGCAGCTCAGGCGGTGATGCGAGTGATGGGAAGCAGCTGTGGGTGCAGGGTGGGGCTTTGCCTCCTGCTGTGCAGCCCGGGTAGGGACCGCAGATCTAGGGCACTGGTTCCCATAACTGCATGTCCACAGTAATCACCTGGCGATCTCATTAAACTCAAGTTCTAATTGTGGGGTGGGGAGGTGGAGAGGAAGGGTTGAGTTCTGAGATTCATGCTTTTCTAACAAGCTCCCACCCACCAGGTGGAGTGAACCCTGTTGGTCGATAGACCGCCCCTTGAGAAGCAAGCATCCAGTTAAGTAATTCAACCTTTCTTAGGTCTGGGTTCTTCACATGTAAATGAGGATACCAGCACCCACTTCATAAGAGGAGTAATGAGAGTATATGTGAAGTGTTTGGCACAGTGTCTGACCCATAGTGCAAACTCTCAATAAATATATAAATTACTGTAACAGCCTATTGAATAGAAAGCAAAAGTTGGTAGATTACTAAAATAATAAAAATAAAAATAAAAAAAATTAAGCATTTGGCAATGTAAAACAGGTCTTTCTCTCCCTCCCACTTTCAAGTGGGAGCTTCAAGTCAGACCAGAAAGAGCAAATAAAAA
Organism: Avahi laniger; assembly: GCA_963575035.1. Taxonomy (NCBI): domain Eukaryota; kingdom Metazoa; phylum Chordata; class Mammalia; order Primates; family Indriidae; genus Avahi; species Avahi laniger. The sequence continues at coordinate 25,450 of CAUYSK010112935.1, read as the reverse complement.
ATGGCATGATGTTTGCATATAACCTAGGCACACCCGCTAGCACACCTGAAATCATCTCTAGGTTACTTATAATATCTAAAACAATGCAAATGCTATGGAAATAGTTGTGATACTGTATTTGTTATTTGTATTATTTTTTATTGTTGTATTGTTATTTTCTGGGTTTCTTTTCTAATATTTTGGATCTGAGTTTGGCTAACTCTGTGGATGTGGGGCTCAGGGATACCCAGGGCCAACTGTACTTTCCGTAACGGTATGAAGGGAACAAGGTATAAAGTTTGGAATACAAGATATGAAGATAAAAAGTACAGGACTTAAATGTGTTATTGAAATGCTTTCTTTTTTTTTTTTTTTAAGTATCATTCCTTAAAGCCAAAAGAATCCAGAAAAAGGCCATCTTATGCAAGTCCAACTATTACAGTTATGTTCCCCGAGTGCCTGACCACCCACCTGCAGACCCTCCCTCTCTTCATGAACACGAGTCTCAGAACGTAAGGAATCAAGCCTGTCTCAGGCCAACCCTGGAAACATGTCGCTCCCGCCCTCCCTCTCTAGCTTTTCCAATATATGTTTTCCCATCTCAAAATTCTTTTCAGTGAATGGCGCTGACCTTATTGGTTCTCCGGTAAAGCCTGGGAACCTCCAGGGCACTCTTCAGGTAGCTGAAGCAAGAGTCGCTTAGGTCCTGGACGATCTTGCCGCTCAAAGAAGGCTTACAGGCTGACAAAGCACTCTGGGAGTCCTCAAGGGCCTCTGTTGAGATACAAAGACTGGATTCAATCATTCTATTCAGGCCCAGTCGTAAATTTCATTTTAAATAATGTCATAATATTTAGAGCATGTACTATAATAAATCAAATCAAATTAATAGAATTAAGACAAAAGTCTTATTTAGGGAAGTTATAATCACAAAACAGAATATAGAAACGACCAAGGATTTACAACTAGAGAAGAAAATGTTAATTGAAATATATCCCACAGTCTCTGAATTTTATTTTAAATTATTTTTTATTTAAAGATTTGCTGAGTCTGAAGATTCATTTTTACCTGAGATAGAAGAAAAATTCTTAAATCCAATCATTTCAAGTTTTGGCTTGATTGTTTCCAAGAGTTCTGGAAGCTGAAATAAATATGCACTTTATATATTCAGTTACTTTTTATAAATCAAAGGAAGAGGCAATTCTATTTGCATTTACAAACTCTAGAATATTGTTAATGAACGGTGAATCTAAAATCAGAACTTTTAATAATTTTCATCAAACGAAAGTAACAGTCTTAATGCTTTCACTGTAAAAGATTTCAACAACATGGAAAGGCATGTGGTTTACAGCTATTCACAGACACAGAATCAGCAAAAACATCATCTATTCCGTGGCTCTCTACGATACAAAAATAGCTCACAGTGAAGATCACATCCTTGCTGAAAACATACAACTGTTTTTATTCAAAACAGTATTTATTCAACCACCGCCAAACAGTTACACTTGAGGAAAGCAGACTTGTGTATCAGAGGACTTAACCACTAAATTCACCCCACCAAGTTCTCCTAAGGTTAAAAGCAAAAACATATGGGACCTATACAGAGAAAACAGAGGAAGATGATTTAATATTTTAGTACTTTCTAAGCTTAGCTGATGAGTGAAAGCTAACAGAAAATATTTGGGAAGTGAATTAAAAACAATGAAAATCCAGCCCACTGAATATCGTATCCAAGAAGAGTAAGTAGAGGTAATAAAAAAAAAATAGTAAGTGGAGCCTGACTTTGCTCTGAGCTTGTCGGAGCACAGGGAAAAGGAAGCAGGGGAGAGGGAACTGCAACACTAGCGTGCACTGTGCGCAAGGGGGAGGACAGCACACTCTCAGAAACCTTATGAGGAGGTGATCTGTCAGGGATAGCTGGAGAAACACCTAGAAGGGGAGATGAATGAGATATTCTCTCTTGGGGTACCCATGGGCCCCACAATTCTAAGCTCCATAAGGCCAACTGGCGTCTGCCTTTCGCACATACTACCTCTGTGAAAACACTGAACCAAGCACCTAGAATTCTCTGGCATACCTGCTCCTGAAGCTTGTCCAGGTCTGCGACCACGTACACGAGCTGAGTGCTGGAAATGGAAACTGCAGGCTTTGTTTCTGGAGGACTGCCTCCTTGGTCTTCAGTGTTTCCTTGGCTAAGGGAAGGGTCTTTGCTACCAGTTACCAAAGGTCTTTTGATCTCCTTGGCACTTTCGTTAGAAATGGGCCTGCGTGAAAGCTGAAAAAGGATTTTACTGATTAAGTATTTGTACACTAGCAAGATACATGAGTATTTATATTTACATATATATACGGCAACAGCTCACCATAAAATGCTAGCTGTTTGCAAAGCGCTCAGTAAAAATTTATTAATGAAAGAACACTATATCTCATCTCTACAGGCAGGTGTGAAGAACTAAGAGTAGAACAAGGACAAACTGTAACCCCATGTGCATTTACCCTTCTTGAACTCATGTCTAATTTCTAGTGATACAAAGTAACATGCAAAAAGTAAATAATTAAGTCCCAAATCATAGTAAAATTAATTTCTGGAACATAATATGTTTTAAAAAATTAACTAACTATATTAGGTAAATAACTTACAAAATTACTTAATAAATTCATAATTAATAAGGATAAAAAAATAAAAACCCAAACCTTACTATGCTCCAAATAATACAAAGTGTTTTTTGTGTGATGTATTGTTTGCAAAGGAAAAATCAAAGAGAAGCACGCTAGCATCAAGAAAAGAATGGAATAATGAATATTCAAGGTGGGCACAGGCCTAACTGAAGAATAGTACTAACGCCTCCCATCCTGGGAATCTTCAGAAAGGGCAGTGGGCCAAGGTGAATCTGCTGAGACCCTTCTGAGCAAAGGGACGGCAGAAGGGAAAAAGGAACCAACTTCCACTGAACTCCCACGATCTGCAGGGGCTTCAGTCCACAAATAAACCCTCTTAACAGCCACATAGAGAAGCTGTTTCCCTTTTCCAGATGAAGAAGCTGAGACTCAGCTTAATTTCCCTAAGTCCACAGATTTAAAAAGTTGAAGAGCCAAGGTTTGATTCTGCCTGACTCCTGAGCTTATGTTCTTTCCATTAAAATACACTGCAAGACGACAACTCCAGATAACAAAGATTTTACTCTTTTCGATGTGTGCTATCTTCATGTTGTTGTTGTTTTTTTTTTTTTTTTAAAGAACATCTCTCTTTTCATACTGCCCACACTCTGGTGACCAGTTTACATGAGTGTCTGTCACTGAGAGTGACTGTCCCAGAGGCACGGCAGCACTGCAGACCAAGGCTAGCAAGGCTGGTGTTCAGCACTGCACTGCACCGATGCTCTTATATATCAAGAATTTCTGGCTTTATGTGTAATATTAATAAATCATCAGCGTTATGTGGACATTTAATATATTTGACTATTTGAAAAAGGAAAAAGTAGGATATTCCAAAAAGGAATGATTAATTTTACTACTTTTTAATCTCAATGACTGTATAGTTTTTTTAAACTTCCACATATTAAGTATTAAAATATTTCAATTTCTAATCATTTTCACTACAATAAGCATCTTTGTTTTAATTTGGAGGCACCTCAAAGATTTGGGCTTTGAGAAGGGCAAATGTACTTGTCAGGGTGGTGCTTGTCAACAAGACCAACACTGTGTTTGTGACGCAGACTCCCCTGAAGGCCATGCTTGCAGGTGTGGAAATGAAACACAGAAGCAGAGCTGGACACTGTCCTGAGAAATCAGCCTACTGGCTGCTGAATTAACCTTCCATGACAACACGGCATTTTTAAAAATCTCATTCCAGTATTTAGCTTGCTATATCTTTCATTTTTATCAGCCCTTACCTCATTGACAAACACAGAGTACCGAGCCAAAATCTGCAGAGTGAGTCTCCACAGACGATGCACCAACAGTGGCAGAAACATCTCATCTGACCAACACCTCCTAAGGCTGCTCCATGTTCTATGAGAAGCCAAAAGGCAGTATGGACTTTCAGCTAGAGAAAAAAACATGTTTAAGGAATTTCGGTCAATGATGGGCTATACGGTAACGTTAGAATTTTTCACGGATGATTCAAAGGTGACTCTGAAGACTGCCACGTGGTCTGCAAAGCTGCTGGTGGAGGCCCACGGATGGCCAGTGGCCACAATCCATGTTCCCCACATGTTTGATGCTGTGCATTTTATAATTTTACATGATATCATTTAGGCATCTGGATAAACACCGAACATACGCAGCATTCGGAAACAAATTTTTTTTTAGAGAAATCCAGAAGTCTCAAGAAATAATGTTTTAGTGGGTACTTTACACCAAATAAACAAACACGAGTGGGAGTGGCAGTCACTCGCAAGGGTTTAAACGTTAGTTTCAAACTGGTTCTATTTCACGTGTCTACTCCTGTGTTCCTCTACCTCAACAGACTTACTACTTATCTAGAGGAAGTTAATTACATACGAACATTTTTGGCAAAGGCAGATGAAAACTAACTCTGAAGCAAAACACTGTGGTTCAGATTGCCAGTGGACACAGTTGCATAAAAGGGGGCAGAGATTTATGTTGAGGAACCTAGAAGCTATGTGGCTATAGGAATAACAGCCACACAGTATTTCAATGGTCGCCAGGAATGAACACAACATAATGCAGAAATTAACGAGGCTGTCAGGGTATGCAAATACGTTCTGGTAAGTCTGCATAGCTACCACTGTGACCTGCCCAGGCTGAGGGCCTCGGCCTCAGCACAGGAGGCCCATGCTCCAGCTGTGAGTCATTCTCAGTGAGAGGCAGGAACATCCTGACCATTACCTTGCAGACCAGTAGGTCTTCCCTGGGAGGAAGGCAGATCACAGCCAGTTTTATACAAAAAAGAGCTGTTACTTAAGTACACCAGAGGCTATATCCTCTTGACTGTTATTAATATATTCAGGAATGAAAATAAGGTCTGTTTCCCATATTCTTAAAGTGTCCTTTTTATCATCTCTGTGAAGCAAGAAGGTCTGCGAAAAAACAAAAAAAAATTTGGTTTCTTTTTACTAAAAAAAAGAAGTGAAAATAAGCGTTTTTAAGGTTCAATTTACTGTACGATAAGAAAAAGTGGAAGTACCCTTGGGGTATTAAGATACAGATGACTTGGCTGGGTGCAGTGGCTCATGCCTGTAATCGTAGCACTCTGGGAGGCAGAAGCGGGAGGATTGCTTGAGGTCAGGAGTTCGAGACCAACCTGAGCAAGAGCAAGACCCTGTCTCTACTAAAAATAGAAAAAATTAGCCAGGTGTCATGGCACACACCTGCAGTTCCAGCTACTCGGGAAGTTGAGGCAGAAGGATTGCTTGAGCCCAGGAGTTTGAGGTTGCTGTGAGCTAGGGTGATGCCATGATATTTCAGCCTGGGTGACAGAGCAAGACTGTCTCCAAAAAAAAAAGAAAAAGATCTAGATGACTTGGCGAGCTTAACAAACTCACTTAGTGACATCTTGTCATTTATCACTTTAAGGAAGTTACCTGGGGCGTCTTCCAGTACATCTGTAAGTGCTGCTTCTAAGGACCCTGCTATTTCTCTAAATCTGAGATAAAAACAAGAACACGAATTAGTGCTTATGACTCTGCTACATGGCTTTCCCTATCCACTCTCCTAACAGGTTCTTTCCTCCCCTTGATTGCTGACAAGTCCAGCCTTGGAATGCCTACTCTCCCAGACTTTTTTTTTACTCAATAAGAAATCATGACTAAACCACTGTTATGTAAGGTTTCTGTTATTTGCAGCTGGTCTGAATCATAACCAAGCCCATATTTATCAAATCAAACAAACTGCCACATAATTTTTCATTAAGAAGGTGTTTGTGGTAAGTTCCACCTGGTTATAACCTGGTTATAATCACTTTGAGGCCATAAAACTCTGGTTTCTCTAATCCTTCTATGTTAACACCATCACGGGAAAGTAAATGTACCCAAACTGAGAAAGCTGTATTCTGCACCTGTGTTTGTGGCTGGAGAAAAATCACGGCAGTAGCCAGTCCACACTAGGACTCATTGCTTTAGTGCTCTCCTAATCTCTGCCGACTCTCTGTCGTGTTTTCATGGGACTTGCCTGTTGGTCACTAGTGCCAGTATATCTGCTCCATGGCTTCCTAGGTGTCCTTGCTTGTCTCCCTGATGACAGCTGGCCCACCTGGCACCCTAGATCATCCTGTCACAGACTTTGGCTTTAATAATAGATATGGGTATGTTTTGGTGACTCTGTGAAATGTAACTGTTTTATATATTATATATTTATTTTTTTGACTAGCCGCTTTCGTAGGCATTCTGTTTTCTAACTATATAACTCTTCCATTTCACACCTCTCTGTACCAGCACACTCTGTCGTCATCTGCTAGTGCCTTTGCTAGCAACAAATTCTCACATATGCTTACAATCAATTTATCCAATTGATAATCTTGGTCTTCTGATAGTACATATGTGCTTTTAAAAAGCAGTTCAGAGATTGAGCAAAAGGCAATTAAAGAGTAAAAGGAACAGCATTTCAGATAAAAAGCAGCAGCCCCACGCAACGCGGCTGAGGGCTGAAGACGCTAAGGTGATCCTGGGCCATTATGGCTGGCTTCCTGTAGCTGTCCTGTCTGCACCATGGAAGGAAAGAACTCTTTAACTGCCTAATGAAGCTTACAAAAGGCTTGTCTCTTCAAGCTGCCGCTGAGAGGCACAGAAGGAACAAGTGACAGACAGAAAAGTGAGACAAGAGAGCACTGGAGACTGGCCCAGGAACAGCAGCAGGAGGGAACAGTGACACTGAGCACAATGACAAGGGAGGAGGAACTGCTCTGCAGCTGGGGCAGCAAACCAGCACTTAGAGCTCTACCTCCAACTCTACCTTTTTTCAAAATCTATACAAAATACAGAGCCTCAATAATATAAGAAAGGCCTGATAGCTGGCCCGCACTGTTTACATCACGAAAAAACCGGAAGCATCCCCAAGAGCCAAAAGCAAGATGGTTATGTAAATCGTGGTACATTCAGGGACCGGAATGCAGTATTAAAGCAGAAAGCTTGATGCCATAAAGCGATAAGGACAAGTATCATTTAGTATTAGGCAAAGACATGGGATATAAAGTTACATGTATATTTATGATAATTCTGATAAGCACACAAATGAAAAAATACAAAAAAAACACAGCAGAACCTTGGTATCTGTGCCCTTCACACAGATGTTCTGCCTATCTGTAAGTGCAAAGACACAAGAAATTAAGTCTAAGACACTTGACATAGTTGTGCCTCGTTGGCCAGGAGCCTGGGACCAGCCCTCATGGCGCTTTGCTGTGCAATAACTTCCAGGAGTAAAACAATGAATCGTACTTCTTGGAAAATAGCAAAAAGTGAGAGAGAACACTTTGGTGAAATCTGAAAAAGCCATGCTGTGGTTTTCACATGTATATAGAATGTCATTCTACTCTCAATAGGATGTATTCTCAATAGTATGTATGTATGAAAGCCAACCCCAAATACTAACATTTGTAAATTCTTAAACTTGGATTTGGGGAAGGTCTCTAGATATATTCCTCCATGAACAATACAGGTCTACAATAATATAAAAGTACTTACAAAAAATAACAATGGCAATAATAATACTGGTGGCTGTTGGTTTTTTTCTGCTCTGAAGCATCAGAAACATTGTCAGGCACGTCTGTCTGCACGGTGGACATGCACGTTTGAGGAAGGAACAGGGAAAGGGAAGCAAAGGGCTACCTATACCTCAGCACCACACAGATTCCACGGCACACGGAGATCTATCATGTTCAGCACATACTGGACATAATACACACAGTACATACACGTAAATGTTCTGGGAGTACATCACATTCTAGAAAGAGTTCAATAAAAAACAAACACACGCACACAACAAACTAAAACTTAGTCTTTTGCATTTAAAGGGCCCACCTGAAATTACCAGGTAGCCACTGATTCACGGTAATTTGAGGCTGTTTTAGTAACATTTGCATTTATTTTCTTCCTATGAGAAACTAAGTCCTCACCCTACTTTCCAATACGCCCACAAGAGCAGACGAAATGCAGACATAGTGGAGTCTCAGGAACAGTGAGGGACACCAGATGTGTTCACGAGAATGGTGGTGTTGGTGTTGCCGTTTTTCCTGAAGACAATTGGGATGTGTGTATACAGTCAGATCCAGGGGCAGAAATCTGTTACTGAGATGGGCCACGGTAATATTTCTTCTTAGAAAAATGCCAAACATCACCACCCTGCTGTCTTTAGGTTTACTTTAAATGACCCTGAAGAGAATCTGATGACAATGCAACTCTGCCCTTACCATGTTTGCAGAACTTCTTGTCACCCCTCAGAGTAAACAATCCAACACAGTAAAAATCAATAGAAAAGTTCTACAAAGTCTTACTTGAATGTATTTTTAGATGGAAAAACAGATGTACTAAAAACAAGTTCCATATTTCATAACTCAAATATAATACTGAAAAATTTCATAAATTTTAAATAAAACAGTTTAAAAGAAAAGTTAACCAACCCCTTTGAACACTTACGGCTAAAATCTGGTGAACACAGAAAAGTCTTCCAGGGAACTGGCTGAGTTTCAACACAGTTTAAGGCCCAACTACCAGCTTTGAGAGAGACTGGAGTGAGAGCACACGCAGCTGAGAGGAGGCTGTACTGTCACCGTGGGGCCCAGCCCGGCAGAGCCGAGTGTGCGGGCTGCAAACAGGAGGTACAGCAGTGGCATGGCAGCGTGAGGTAATCGAGCATGGGTCACAGGGTCTTAGGAAAAGGACTATGAAAGAGGAGTTTGGAGGCAGGAGGCAGAGGAGTATATTTGGGATGCGATGACATTCGATAACTGAAGCAATCTAACTCCAAACCCCGGCTACGAAGGAAATGGGGGAATTTAAACATCCTCTATCACAGTCCTGGTCTATAAAATGACGCTTCACTATTTTAAATCCTGCTCATGAATCAAAAAGGCTTCTTGCCCCAGCTTGATCCCAATTATCATACAACAACTGTTTCCAGTGCAGCCCATGAATATCTTAGATGAGCAAATCCTTAATTCCTCACTGAATGACAAACGAGATGATGACGTGACCTTGGAAAATTAAGCATAAAACCCCGTATTGTATGTGAAAGGGCATCTTACTATTTCATTCCGAGGGCTGTGATTTCATTACCAAAAGATGAGTACATACACTCTCAATCATCTCAAGCAATCATCATCAAGGTATCTAATTCCTAGTGTCTTTCCCTCTCTGTAATTATTCTTCAGAACTCGAGGGGTAGGGGGGGGAAGGACTGCATCACCATTAATGAAAGCATTCAGCAATTCAAATAAAAAAGGCTGTGATTCTTCAAAGAGCAGTTTGACTCCATTCTATGGAGGAACTTATCATGACCTCATTCAAGAGAATCTGCAAAAATGGCTATTATCATCTATTTTCAAGTGCAACATCTGTTATTAAGGGTTTATCTTAAATTTCCCCAAGTATTTTATAGAATCACTAATTGACATTGGTGATGTTATCATGGAACATGGAAGAAAAACGTCACTGTTTTCCAGAAAAGAGAGAGCAAATGTCACAAAGATTATAAGGGGAGCTGAAAGAATAATGAGGATTCTCATAAACTGAGATATGGAATCAGATGCAAAGAAAACTTACAAAGCTGTGCTTCTCCTCACCACCTCTGGGGGAAAAATGTCGCAGTGAACAGAAACAGATGTAGGCTAGATCCATTCTTTGAGGCAGATGATGAAATATGGACAATGGAACAAGGGAACTGCTGTAGAACTCCTACTTTCTCTCTCTCTGCATAGTGAACGAGGACACAGTGTGTGGAAGACACTGGGCCTGGTGTCAGCTCATTCGCAGTATGGTGTTTGAGCTCCCCAATTACCAAAAAATAAAGTTTACCTTTATATCATGCAAGCCAGACTTTGGCAACCATAATACTTCTTGTACATTTCCACTTTCAATTTTGTCACCCAAAGGATAATATGATGATCACAGAGAGGGAGTTATTAATTGGAGACAACATCCTTAACTTGCATTCACATTCTGCTTTAGAAGGGTGGAGGTGGGGGTGAATAAATGACTAACCTTATTTGAAAATAAACAGGCAAGTTCCACTTATTATTGAAGCTATGATAGGCAGGATGTGCTCTTAATCTTTTTATACTGGCCTGTGATCCACACTGCTGCTCAAATCTTCTTACAAAATCCATACTTATGGTATATTTCTAAAATAAGAACAAACAGGTAGAATTGTCACTGTCAACAAATTAAGCCCAGAATTTGGAGCACACACTGAAAACTAATCAAGATAAAGAAGATCAACATATTGAATCACAGTTTCTAGAGTTAATAGGGACCTGACAAGTTAGACCTTCCTTCTAATGACCCCATTTAAAGACGAGGTAATAATGCCCAAAGTGGTTCTGTGACATGTTCAAGGTCTTACGTAGCCAAGCCCATCTGAAACCCAGGCATTCTAAGTCCGGTGCTCTCTAAATGACGGTGCTCATGTTCTAGGGCACCTTTAACCCAGTCCACTGGAATTGGAGTAAACAGCAGATTAAATGGTGTAATTCATCATCCTCTCCAGAAGGAGGAGGAGGAGGAGAAAATTTCAAAGAGAGAGAGAGAGAAAGAATCAAGCCATGTGAGTAATCACATCATTTTTATAGATGAGACAGCATGAAAATGGCAGGGAGATCTACCAACACCATTAAGAGAGGCAGCTAACATTCACTTGGCACTTATCATCAACACACTGCACTTAGAATTGTAGTATTTTAATTTAACCCACAAAACTACCTTAGAAGGTAACTATTATTATCCTCCTCCATTTTACAGATGACGTTTGCTCTTCTGTTTAGGCTCGGAGAGAACCTGCCCAAAAGACAAAGCTACCAGTAGGGAAGCCAGCCAGGCACCCTGCTGAGCAAAACTGCAGCTGCACATTCCTCTTGTGGGTACTCTGTTCCCCGCGTCCCTGGGCTCCATGCAGAACACGGCTGGACTTTTTCTGTACTTCTCGATTAGAAGGGGCTCAATCCCAGGCCATCAAACCATTAACCTAAATATACTCAAGTCTATGTTTAGACAGGAATTTTAGTGCAGTAAGAACTACAGGTTTTAAATTTCTTTTAAACTGGTCTTGAGCAACATTATGGTATCCCCTGAGGGTGGTCTAAGTGTGTGAAGTAGAGACGAAGAGAGGGATTATTCCTTCCTTCGGGATACCTCTGCAGGTAATGGATGCTAAAGGGACACAAACATATTTTCCTCGTCGCAAGAAACACTTGGGCATTAAGGCTTAAAGCTGAAAGTACTTCTGGAAAGAAACTTATAAATTCCTGCTGGAAACTGCACCTGCAAATGTTAAGTATTGGTCTAAAATTCTACAGTCAAAGTTCTACAGGAAAAGTTCATTTCTGGAAACATTTCCTGAGCCTAACATTATCAATATGATTCTCTAAAGAGTACAGTAATATGTAAATCATCTTAAATTGCTAGCACTGAAAACTATTATTTCATTCTGCTTATGGTATCTCATTTTAAAAGCCCTACTCTTTAAAATGACAAAAGTTGTCGTAACAACATTTATTGGAAACGACACAATCCTATTACTCAATGTATCATAACATGAGACAGTGAGCCAAGAGAACAGTAAGTGGTATTTCTGAGACAACGAGCTCTGACTTTGTTTGCTTCCTTGTTTTGAAGTCCCCTAGGTCCAGGCTCTCCACATTTACATCGTGCCTCTGTATACTTTAAAAATTAATAAGCAAACTAACTGGGCAGATTATAAAAAACAATTAAAACTTCTAGAAATGAAAATTATGATAATTAAAATTGGAAACTCAAAGTACAGGTGAAAAAGAGTTCAGACACAGCTGGAGAAGGAATTATTGAACTAGAAGAAAGATTGAGAAGTTATCCAGGATGCAGTAAATACAGGTCTAATCAACAGTTTTAGGAGATAATAGAGGAAGAAAAGAAAAGTACAATTGAAGAGATAATGGATAAAAATGTTTCAGAACTGCTGAAAGACACCAATTCTCAAGTACAGTAAGTAATAATAAGTACAGTACAGTACAGTAATAAAAAGAAGTTAATAATAAACATATCACTGTGGACCTTAGCATATCAAAGTCAGAGATCTTAAAAGCAGCCAGAGAAAAAAGGCATTAACTACAAAGGAAAAACAATTAGATTAACAGGTAATCATAACAGAGGTCAAAAGACAATGCTCAAAGTACTGAGAATTCTATACCCAGCAAAGTGACTTTTCAAACGTAAAAGCATTACAGCTATCTTCAGACAAACACAAACTGAGAGTCTATTACAAAAAAATAAAGTTTATCATCAACATAGCTTTACTAAAAAGCCTTTTAACAGATGAATTTCATGAAGAAGGAAAATGATCCAAGAAGGATGGGCTGACATCCATGAAAGAATAGCAAAAGTAAATTTCTGAGTCTGTTTCCTGTTGTGTCATTTTTAAAGGCAGCACATGGTCTGAACCCAGCAACGTCAATGAATTCTGGATTCTGTTATGTAAGCACTACGGTCACTTCACACATACAGACATAAAGGCACAACTTCTTCATCAGTAAAGGGGAAAACACAGACTAAGGAGGAAAATAAATGCCCAAAAGTCTAAAATACAAAGAAGGATAAAGAGGAAGAGCAGAGGAAAAGACGGGAGGAAGGAAAAGAGGGAAGAAAACTGGGATGAATAGGAAGTATGAAGACAGACCCAAATACATCTGTAATTGCAGTCATCGTATATTTAATAAACTACCTAATTAAAAGACAAAGATTGTCTCATTGAATAAGAAAACCAAAACCGAAAACAAAATCCAGGGAAGGAGAGGGAAGCAAGGCACCCAGAGGCCGGGCGAGGCGGTAAGCAGGAGGGCGGGGAGTGGAATCGGCCATCTGTGTCCATCTTACCCACGACACCATGTGCTGCTTTTAAAAATGACACAACGGGAAACAGACTCAGGAGTTTACTTTTGAAATCCTAACCATAAAATTTCGATAACATGTTATTTTTAAAAAAAGGAAATAAATATTAGGGCTTCCTAATTTTTTTAATTATAAAGAACATTTATATAGTACATTTTAAAATCCAATCAATGCTTTTTCTTCCTTCAAAATTATACAATAGAGATGTACAAACAATTTTTCATGGAAAACACTGCAAAACTACTGGTTTTTAATGGTCCTTAGCACATTTTTAAGAAAGTTAGGAATAATGTACATATCTAGTCAAAAATTGCATCTAGACTGAATTACATTTTACATTCTAAAATTAACATGTTCTTATTCTTAAAATTATCACAGACTTGGGTAAAACAATGTGTGTCTTAAGGTAAATGTTCACTTCACAACTCAAATTTTTATTTTTAATAAACCACAGAACCAAGACAGTGCAGGAGAGAATGTGATTTTTCTAAAGTCGCAGGTTAACGTCTTCAAGAGTCAAGATGATGGGGGGAAGTTACCTCGTGAAATGCATCGGGATTCCCGGGATTAAAAAGAGAGGGCAGCTTTTCTTCTAATCCTTGTACTATTTCTGGCCAGACAGAATTCACCAAAAAGTCATACCCAGGAACAGTATTGACCTTTTCACTGTAGGATAAGAGCAAAATTTTAGTAAAATAGACCATAATCTTCTATTTACAAAGAGCATTCCCACTGTGTTGCTTCTACTAAAAGGTCTTCAGCCTAAAACTTATTTCAACCTTTTTTAAAGTCAGTTAGTTGGTTTCTAGACTCAAATTTCTATTTCACTCCTTAATCTGAGTCTCTTCTTGGGCCTTACAAATGTCCTGGGTCCCGCCCCTATACCTAGTGTCAAGGATAAGGAAAACCCTACATAAAATTTCCTGGGTGCCATTTCTCCCTCTAAAAGAGGCTACCACTTTCTGTACTCTTTTCTTGGAAAAAAAGTACAATAGCCTAAGAAAAGTAATCTTCACGTTCAACCTGAACATCACCAAAGCCTGCAACATTGTAAATATATCACTTACTAACAGCTTTGTGCTTATTATCTCTAAGATTACCTTCAGTTCTAAAATTCTATGGCTGTTTCATGTAAAATCTTGATTACAAACCTTGATATAAAAAACTGGTAACAGATTAATGTGTTGTGTCTGTCTGTCTATCTATCTATCTATCTAACTATTTATTTATTTAGCACTGGACTTTGGCTTCCTAATTCACAAACTTGGACGAGAGGCAGCACTGAGATAAAAGCAGGCACTCCAGAGCCAGTGTACTTGGGTTCAAATCTTGGAGCTTGGGTAAATCATTTAATATCTCTGTGCTTTGGTTTCTTCATCTCTGAAATGGGAATGATCATAGTACCAATCTTACAAAGTCATTATAAGGATTAACATTTGTAAAGCATTTAGGATAGAATCTAGCATATAGTAAACATCCTATGTTAATAATGGTTACATAAGTAAGTAAATAAATAAACAAGGTAGATTCCTTAAGTTTCTCATGAACTTAAGGACATATAAACATCTTCTAGACAAATAGCATCACACTGATTTGCCCATATTGATGGTTGTGTATTGAATATCATGCTCTATTTTAATTTTTTTAAAATGGTAAATAATTTAATATATGGTCTTATTTCAGCTTTAAAATGGGGAGTCTGTCATATCAAATTGGGACTTAACATTCTGGTAAGTATCAAAATAAACAAAAAAAAGTTTTCATAATTTTCCTGCTTAACAAAAATTATCAACACAGACAGGTTATCAAGGAAGCTTTGCTTCACTGTCCAGGAAGAGCTATCAAATAATCTTATCATAATTTCACCTAAGTATTGATTAAAAAATAATTACTGGTGGGGGTAGAAGAGGGCTGGGGAGGGGAAAGAAGATGCCTGCTTCCTCCATATCCAATTTCAAATATCATACTATACACTTTCTATCATAAGAAGAACGAGCTCTGTTAAGGTATCTGAAGAAGGATAGAACAAAATTGAGGTTTTTTTGTTTTGTTTTGTTTTGTTTTTAAGAAACAGGCTCTCACTCTTGTCATCCACGCTGGATGGAGTGCAGTGGCATGATCATAGCTCACTGCAGCCTTGAACTCCTGGGCTCAAGCAATCCTCCTGCCTCAGACTCCTGAGCAGCTAGGACTACAAGTGAGTGCCACAATACCCTGCTAATTTTTTTTAGTTCTGTAAAGACAGGGTCTTACTATATTGTCCAGGCTGGTCTCAAACTCCTGGCCTCAAGTGATTTTCCTGCCTTGGCCTCCCAAAGTGCTGGGACTACAGGAGTGAAAATTGAGAATTGTAAACTACAGATACACATAATGTAATACACATTCAACAACCAAATCTCCTTGTTCCCAAACTTAATGTCTAATTAAAGCCATAAAAAGAAATTTAAAATCCTGTAAGATTAACATTGACACAGATGATTATCTAAAAAATCAAGAGTGCTGCTGGTGTTGCCAGTTATAACGTTCATGAAGGGCTGGAAGCAGGTGAAGTTGACCTAGCAAGGTACAATTTAGATCTCTCCAATTTCTGAGGCTTCTACATGCATTCTGCCACACTGAAAACTGTGGAAAAGAACTTCTAAAGCTTTGAAATGACATTTCAGGACCAAGATTTGCCTTGCCAAATCCAATGACTAGTTGTTTCATAACTATGGCTTCAATTTACATCATGACTTCTACTAAATTCTTATCTCCAAATCCAATTAAAATCCTAATGATTACTAAACTAAGTGGCAAAACTGGGCTTCATCTGATATGTTACAGTGAAAACAGTGGGTACTTCAATGGTCAAACAGCAGTATTAATCACTCCAGGTTTTTTCAAAGATCAAAAATTCAAGACCAAATACATTGCTTGCTCCATGAAGACAGGGACCTTATTTGTCTTTCTATCATGAAAAGTAGTTTAATTCTTGCATTTTGCAAGCACTGACTGGGTAGATTCAGTCTCCAAGACTCTGTGTCAAGAGGTGGGGAAGATGTGGGCAGTGCAGTAGGTGACTGTACTGAAAGGTGGAACTCAGTCCTCAACAGAAGCAAAAGCAACACGTCCTGGAACCCAGAGGACACGATGAATGCTCAATGTTAGGATAAAGGATGGTCTTTTGAAGCAAGCGGTCTCTGAGCTGGAACTTCATGTGGAATGACAGTACCTCAGGAAGACAAAGGACACCGGAAGGCAGGGGCAGCAAGAGGAAAAACAACAGGCACCATGTGCGGAGCACCTCGGGGCGCAGAGGGAAAGCTCCACAGCAGAGAGCTCTGCAGTGGATAGCTACCTGGGTCAGGTCATAAAGGGCCTTACACCCTGTGCCAAGGAGCCTGGATCATCCTCGATGAGCTCTGAGAAGCTACTAAAGATTTATGAAGAAGGTGCAGTCTGTGAAATTCAGAATTTGGGGTAAATGTGATTGGTCTGAGGGCTGGACTGAGAAGGAGAGACTGGAAGCAGGGAGGCCAGGTGGGGAGATGCTGTCATTCTGGACAGCAGATGGCAAGGCCTGGGCGGGGAAGTGGCAATGGTGAAAAGTAATGGGATATCTAGGAAAGAGAATTGGAAAGTCATGAGAACTGAATAAAAGAGAAAATTGAAAATGATTTCACAATATAAAACTTATCAAATTAGACCAAATTGACATTTATAGACAGATTGTGACATTAGAATCACAAAAGGAAGGCAATTTTGATTTCAAACTAGATTTCAGAAAAAGACAATGCAGGGAAGAAAAAAGGATGGGCTTTGGATTCAGAGATGCAGTCTTTGGTCTTCGCCTTGAATCCCTTTCTTCAACTGTGAAACGAGGCTGATGGAACCCGCCTCACAGCAGTGGGGGTGGGAACAGTGAGATAACAAGGTTCGTGATAGATCCAGGTGCTACGAGACAGTTGTGATCAGCCGTGCACTAGCAGGTTAACAGGTGCAGTCACTAAACCTGAAGCAGGGTCTAAGCAGGTCGTTTAAATTACCTTGAGATAGCTCCTCCTGTAACTTCCCGAAGGAGGCGGCAATGATGGGGAACAAACTCCAGGAGTTTATCGTACAGGATCTGAAGGCCACTGGGCTGAGACTCACCGAAGTGCTCTGCAATCACCTATTCAAAGGAATATCATTAAAAAAAAAAATTTAAAAGCGAAGTATGAACTATATACTTCAGAGGAAAAAGAAAACTTTAAAAATATGCTTGCTCACATCTTCCTCCCCCATTGACATGTTTTCTAAATAGTAAGGTAGATAACAGGCCCCCTTCAAAACTAGTTCCTAGGATTAGGCTGACAGTTCTGAACTGGTAAACCACGCACACAAATCTGCTTCCCCTTGAGTTTGAAAATCAAACACCTATTTTAAAAAGATTTAAAGCAGAGCATACAATTTCCCACTGCAGCTCTTCACTGTCTTTTCCCTGGCTTTTTCTTCTACCATCATTCAGATTAAGGGAAGATTTCAGGGAAGTAAATATATTTTACTGTATTATTTTATTTTTTGTGATAAAGTTGGGAGTCAAGAATGAATTGACAGGGTAAGTATACAGTTTAAATAAAGTACAATGTGGCTATGGTTTATTTAATATGCCACTGAAAACTTCAAATACTTATTTAATTTAGCACACCAGATTCAGTTCAACGAAAACCAAAAGCATAAATCAGTGACTAAAATATTTTCACTTACTAATAATGTACATAATTTTTTCACTCCATAGAGACAGCTGTGGAATACACAGCTATGGCTTAGGTGAAGGATAGTGGATAATAACCTTCACCTGTTAGGATACAGAGGTAATTGAAGGATTATTTCCAGTAATCCTAACAAAGCCAACAAGATTATTGGAATTAATCCCTAAAGTTCATTTTTATCATTGGGTTTCAATTTTCCCCTTTGAAAAATAAAAGACCTTCACCCTGAAGTCCTGGTAAGTGTAATTCTTGCACCTACTGGACAGAAAGAATATTCACACTGACAGGGGCCTGGAAGAAAGTCCCCAAACACTGAGGAAAGGCTCTGCGACTTCTATCAGTTTGAACCAGATGAAGCTGCTATTTTTGTATGTCAGAAAACTATTGAGTATCAACATCTTTATATGGTACAACCTATCCTTGAGCAGGATATACTTACTTCCTGCATTTTACTATACTTTTACTATATATTACTTTCTATGTTTTAACTGTATCCTAACAGGTGAAGGATACTGGTAGCCACGTTCTAGATTTAAGGTGTTACTCTGCTAATTTGCTATAACGGTCCTTTGTCTTCGAATATTTCTCCTCTCTCCCTCCTGGCTCAGCAAACTTCTCTGTATTTTTTCAAGACTTGGGCCAAATGTCATGTATTCCCTGAAGCCTTGTGGGCGTGCCACTGTCCTCCCCACTCGCATACTTTCCCCGCTCACAGTGCTCTCTGCATGTTCCTTGTACGCTGTCATGGCGTAATTATTTTATTCCACCCACAAGACCAGTGGTTCGAAAAAATTTTTTAACTTTATTGAGGTATAATTTACATACCATGAAATTGACCTAAAAACCATTCTGATGCATACCTTTTTCCTAGTGAGACTCTCACCTCGGCTGCACTAAGATGATACCGAACCACAGTGTCACTAGACATACTAGAGCACACCCAATTCCTGCCATGCCAATTGTAACCGACAGGGACCAACCCTTTCTTACAGCTGATACTGCAGTAACTATACGCATCTTTCCAGAAAGATCTCTGTTGTGTTTTCTTATATCCTTCACACTCAGTGAAGAGTTGAAGACAGGGCAGATACTCTGTGAATGTTTGCTGGAGGAGGTGCACAGACCTCGCCTACGTATGGTTTCACTAGTACTTGGCCAACTAAGGCCTCCGCATCCCGTGTCTTGTCGATCGTGGCGTAAGTCCGCAAGCAGTGTCGTATTATATCGACGTTGGAAGTCTGAAGGCCTTCTAACAGGAGCCCTTCCAGTGATTGCTGTAACATAGCTGTGATGCCAGCAATACGCTACAAGAAAAGATGGATAAGTAAAGAAAGCTCCAGTTGGAACAATTTCTGAAAATTCAAATATATACATAACAAGTCTCTAGTCTCTTACACCAATGGAAGATATATGTAAAATTAAAATATTAACATTTCCTGAAAAGTAACAATGTAACTCCTCCTCCCCACAATCTCTTTATGAGTAAATCTCTGCTGCATCAACGAAATTAGACAAAATTACAGAATGAGAAAAAAGTTATTTTCCTCTTAAGCTACAGAGTCAATGTTTATGATAAACATCATGGATTGAAACCCAGTTAAGGGCTTTGGATAAATTAAATATGTTTCAGAATTAATTTTACTCTTATAATTTAGGGAATGTGACTACACAAAGTCTGTAATATGTGACACTTAGGAAGCAGGGCCCAAAAAACAAAATCTGAAAAAAATTCAAGGCCAGCTTCAAAATCCTACAGATTAACAATTACTGTCAGGAGCATGACTAGATTAAACCAAAATTATTTACCAAATTCTTAAACACCAAATTGTGAAAATCCAAAACAACACTTACTGGTCTTACTTTGTCCAAAAGAGGCATGCCTTTGCTCTGAACAGCATGAAATTGCAACTGGTTAAATTCTGTGGCAATTCTCTCCAAAATTTGTCCAGTCAAAAGTGGGCTAGTAGAGACCACAATTATAGAAATTTAATTCCTTAAGGTTTCCATTTACAAGAGAATACATCGTACAATTAGCAACGTGATGCTTTAGTACCCACGATGTTTTCACTTTTATCACAGTGATTTCCCAGGCCACCTTATTACAAGGTGAAAGAAAGCTAAGGTGCCTTTCGTGCCATCAGTCAATAGTCTCTACGAGACACGCGCACAGTGCGTTCGAGATGAGATGGAAAATCAGTTAAGTGCAAGCTACTGAACTGCCTGGCCTTGAGCCACGGGGCCGGCCAGGCCAGCGTGGGCGCAACTGCGTGTTTCCACCACCTTCTCCAAGGTATCCCATTCATGACTGCCTTTCTTCATCTCTAATCTCCCTTCTCTCTCTCATCCTATCCTGTTTTATACCAGGATCCTCTTCGATTTCTCTCCTTGCCTCATTCTCCCTTCTAAATACCTCTACTATTTTAAAAATACCAAATTTTGTCTTCTCAATAAATAAAACTGGCCCTCCTGTAGCAATAAAATATCTCGAAATAGCTTATTTTAAAGTTACATTTACCAAACAGCTGAAAGAGAAATCTGTATGCTCTGGGTCCTAGTGAGACGACATTATCTGTGTATCTGCCGCAAAGTGTAATAAATATACTTTTCCCCCCTAAAACCCATTATAAAGTGTCAACACCACTCAAAAGGAAGTAAAAACGCAAAAGAAAGTCTAAAGGCCATGAAGCACCTGCTGGGATTTGCTGAGGCATCCTGTATCTCACGATAACATACCAGGGAGGAAAAACGTCCACATCACAAGGATGTATAAAGTGCCGCATTGAGACCATCAGTGGTCTCCCCAGTCCTGTATTCTTGGCATCTAGACTAGTTTAAAGGGAGAGGAGAGTAACTGCCCAGTGTGGCCAACCAAAAAAGTTAACTCCGTCTTGAATTTCCTTCTTCCTCAATAACCTCGTGTGGATTATTTTTTTTATATCTAAACACTTCTTGGCCTAACCAGCATGATATATTTACTATTCACTAATATCATCCTGGTTTTACCTTCTCTACAGCTCAAACGTGCTGACATGAATTAAAGAAAAGCCCCTGGAAGGTGATTAAGAGCAAGGAAGACTGCAATGTCTATTATATTAAAGAGAGAACATTCCAAAGTAAGGGTATGTACAGAAAGAAATGACTGGGGTAACTGGAAGCCTGTTTCTCACTAGTAGGTGATATTGTACCTTTTCTTAGGACAAGATGGGTATAACCTAAATAAGACCTGGCCCCTGATGTCAGGGACCTTACAGACTGATGGAGAGAGCATCCAAGTCACTCAACAGTTGACTACATGTAAGTTCTCTGGTAGGTGGCCAGGAGGCCTAGATGTAAGCACGGATATGGAACATCTAAATCAGAGAGGTCAGGGAAGACTTCCTGGAGGAGGTGGTCCTGTAATCGAGTTTTATAAAAGGTAACCTTTGTAGTGTCTTGTCTGTACATTCTGTTACAGAACTGAATGGGACAGAGTTTAAAGAAAGCAGAAAGGATCAACGGTAGCCAACACAATAGAAAATCAATTTTACAAAAACAAATCCACATTGTTTTATAACCTGCATTTTTTTCACGTAGCACAGTATCTTGAACAACTACCCTTCCATACTTTAAGCATGTTTTGAGCTGGATTTGGAAGGAACGAAAAAGAATTGGGCAGATGAAGGGGAGGTGGAAGTGAAAGAAAGGGCCTTTCACTCCTAACGTACAGACGTATGGCCACACATTAAATTATGAAAGCTTAACTTAGCAATGTTTATGGCAGTTAGGGAACCACATGCAGTTCCTAACAGCTTTAGTGAAAAATACAGGAGAAGTGGCAAAGGGTGGCTTACGAATTTAACATTTACCCTAAAAACATTCAGAAACCACTGGAGGACTTTAAACAAGAGTGAGATGTGATTAGACGTATTTGAAAGATCAACCTGGCAGCGTAGAGTTGGTGTCCCAGAAAAGATGAGGGGTGGGTGAGGAGGCCACTGCCTGAAATCAGGCAACGGAAGAAGAGCTAGAAGGGAGGAGATGACATCTCTCAGTCTGAGATGATACAGGGGCAGACTCCACAGGACTTGCCCGTGAATGGAAGGAGGAGACAAATGAAAGGAAAGGAGAAAATGACCCCTGAGATTTCTAGCCTGGTTATTGAAGGAAATGGAGGTATCATTTCCTAAGATAAGGAATGAAAGAGAAGAGTGACATTTTTTTGGCCCACGGAGAGAGGGAGGCACAGAAGATGACGAGTTCAGTTTTAAACAAGATCAATGTGAGGTGCCTACGGAACATAAACCAGACTCCAGCAGTCAGACGGATGTGGGTCTGAGGACCAGAGGTTTGTCTGGAGAGCACCATTCAAGGGGGAGTGAAAACCATGAGGCTGGAGGAGGTTGCCCAGGTGCTGATTAAGAGTAGAGCACTGAGAACAGTGCCCCGGGGAAGCTGGCATCACGGGGGCAGTGGAGGCCACTGGAGAAACAGAGTAGGAATGGGCAGAGATGGAAAGAAAACAGGGAGGAAGGCATCATGGATGCTGAGTGGGTGAGGACAGGGCCGGGGGCTGCGGAAGCTGCTGAGTGTGAGAGAAGCAGAGCAGGAGATGCCGACTGGGCTCCACTCAGGGTGGGCACCAGTGGTGACTCTGGTAAGTGCAGATGAAGGAGCATGGAAGGGGCAGAAGCACAAGTACAGAAAGCGGAAGGAAGGAAGATGGCAGGATCAGCCCCTTCTGTACATGTCATGATCAGGAATGGAAGTAGAGACCCAGGACAGCAGAATCACTTCCCTTCTGGATGCCTATAAAATGAGAGATTACGGAGCATGTTATCTCTAAGGTCCCTCCAAATCTAAAACTCTGACTCCCCAGGAAACCCACACACCTTCACAGTGTGATCAGGATGCTGAACTACAGGTATATTCAATTTGGTATTGGTCAGTCTTCCAGCAGCTGATCCTGCTGGAAAATGCTATGTCACAGAAAAATGTTATGTCTGTCAATGTGACTTTAGAGATGCTAGGGCTACACCCAAACTGGACGTGTATAAGGGCCTACTGTATGCCAGGTACTGGCTGGCCGTGTCTCAATGGACTGTCAAACAACCCTGCAAGTGGAGTTACCATTAGCCTTATAGTACAGGTGGCAACACTAAGACATGGAGGTCAAGTAACCTGATTCAGGCTACCCCACGCGTATGAGCTCTTTCCACTGCACCGTGGGGTTTCCCGCTAGTGCTGATTTGATCCATTCAACTCATTTTCTGAGTCACTCACTATCTGGCTGATTTTAAATTCAGAATAGGAAGGTAATAAGAAAAATACAGTGTAACAAAAGGTCATCTTTTTCTTATGCCATAAGCTTTTTCTTTGCTGTGTATAAATTTCAACTAAATGTGTCCTGAGCTATTTCTTAATGATATAATGTTACTATATGCTGAACCTCAAGATACATCTACTGTAATTAGAAAACCTAAGATGAATGTTATTTTACATCTTGAAGATCAATAAGGATTTTGCTAATCCATGGGTAGGGAATTCCAAAAATAAAAATCTGCCACAGAAAGTCCACTGCTTCTGATTTTCTTAAAGGTGGTACATTGGAACTGTGTCCTACAACCATGAAGGCTTTTTAACACCATGTCTCATGAACTTTACCATTTCATGCACTCTACTTTTCTTGAACTACATTTAACAACACCAAGCCATAGATTTGGTTACACTGAGTGATGGGCACACTTATAGCCTTGACTCAAGCATTACAAAAGCGATCCATGTAAGCACATGTAACCAAAAACATTTGTACCCCCATGATATTTTGAAATAAAAACACTAAGCCATAGACTTGATTTCTTTTTTTATCAGAAATGAGCTCTAACTCAAAAAACATTTTAGCTGGGTGTGAAGTATTAATTTATGTGTTATTTAGTAAAAAGCACTTACCTGCTGGCTTCTAGTGCAGGTGTTTCTTTAGAACTTTGAGAGTTTAAAATTTTTTCAATTTTCTCAACTGATCGAATAACTTGTATAAGCCTCAACACACACATCTATAAAAATAAAAATTAAGGGGAAAATATTATCATGATGTTTAATCTTAATTATCTTGTCATCCTAAGTGCAGGAAAACACAAAGCCAAAAGTCAACATAGAATACTTACAGCATTCTACGTTTTGAATATTTCTGCATAACACTGAATTCCCAAGAATGCAAACCTTAATTCTGTCTTTCTAAAATAAGCATATTTCAATATTCTATCATAAGTTTCTGGTTTTAAAAAAACTAGACTTTTGCTTTCTTATATTCTGCATTCTTATTCCTTCTTTCATTTCCCCTCTTAAACGAACCTTTCTTTTGGCACATTTATTCTCAAGATGCTTTTTTCATGTTTTTAGATTCTGGTCATATTTATCTTTCCATTTAGGTTTATGTGCATCATACACCTAAATACCTAAGTGCCAATTCATTAAAGACATTTATTACACAAGGCAAATATTATTGAAGCATTTGAGAAACATTTTAAAAACTCTCACCCTCAAGAGAACAAAAAAATACAAAGTCACTCATTATTAACAAATAGTTATTAAGCATCTATTATGAACCAAGGCATTCTTTTAAACATTAGGGACATGAGTGAATATAACACGCAAAAACCCTCTGCTCTCGTGAAGTTGGCAATTTTTTCTAGCAACGGACTACGTACTTGAATCTTTGGACAAAAACCGAGAAGGGACCTAAAGCAGAATTAAGCAGAGGCTTCTTTCCCTGGGATTTTAAACGAGTGTGCTAATAAAGAAATCTAGAAAACACTGGAGAAAGCATCAGGCTAGAGTTAGAAGTCTTGAATTCTACTTCCAATTCTGCCATCATATAATTATGATTACAAAAAACCAGAAAACACAGGACCACTGCAAAGTAAAGGCAGTGCATACAGAGAAATATATAAAGGGAGAAACAAAAGTGGCAACAACACGGTAGAGAGCAATACACTCCTTTTTCCAAAACTACAAACCTTCAGTAGAATATTAAAAGAGCTTGCTTTAGAAAGCCCACTTACTTCCTAACCTCTAAACTGTGAATAAAAACACCTTCTTTACAGGCGTGTTGAAAATATAATATATTTGTAAAACTTTAAAGTGCTTCATTGTCGGTTATTACTGTTTCTTCTTTAGAAGAGGAATTTTAATTTAGTGACCACTCAGGTACCTCTAAGATTCTGTCTTCTTATTTCAAATAGATAAGAAGACTGAAGATATCAGCAGACGTGAGGAGGGGATTTTAGCTATCATGTGACATAAGAAATCTATAGCTTTCTTTAAAAATGTTCATGCTACCATAAATAAAGCACAAGAAGAATATGCAATTTTCTTTGCCTTTTTCAAAAAAATTAATTACTTTGCCCCATCCCTCTTGTTTATAGAACTTTAATCAGACCAGGAGTGAGAAGACCTGGGTTGTGCCCCTCACTAGCCTTGCTGAGTACTGATCTCTAAATATAAAAGACAGACATCACACTCCTCTCTGTAAAGGTACCAGGAAGAGGAAATCTGACCATATGTCTAAGAGTGATTGTTACTACAAGGTGCTAGAGTGAGTCGGTGCTTTAATATTATAATACTTGAGCATACCTTTTTTTTCCTAATGTCCTCTTGTTTAGACATTCGTTCATCTACTGCCCGAATTCCTTCACTGACAGATGATCTAAGACTCTTTAAAGAATTAAAAAAAAA
>CAUYSK010112933.1:0-31433 GCA_963575035.1 Avahi laniger | reverse complement strand
CAAGAGCAAGACCCCGTCTTTACTAAAAATAGAAAGAAATTCATTGGACAACTAAAAATATATAGAAAAAAAAATTAGCCGGGCATGGTGGCGCATGCCTGTAGTCCCAGCTACTCGGGAGGCTGAGGCAGTAGGATCGCTTGAGCCCAGGAGTTTGAGGTTGCTGTGAGCTAGGATGATGCCACGGCACTCTAGCCTGGGCAACACAGTGAGACTCTGTCTCAAAAAAAAAAAAAAAAGGAATAAAATACTTAGGAATAAACTTAACCAAGGAGGCAAAAGACTCGTACACTGAAAACTATAAAATGTTGTTGAAGGAAATTAAGACAAAAATAAATGGGAAGACATCCCATGTTCATGGATTGGAAGACTTAATATTATGATTGTAATGTACCAATACTAGAAGCTATGGATTCAATGCAATCCCTATCAAAAGCCCAATGATGATTACACTAAGTGAAATAAGCCACTCACAAAAGATAAATACTGTAAGATTCCACTTATATGAAGTATCTTAAGTAGTCAAATTCATTGAAACAGAAAGCAGAATAGTAGTTAGGGGCTGGAGGAGGGAGAAAAGGAGAGTTGTTATTTAAGGGGCATAGTTTGAGTTCTACAAGATGGAAAAGATCTGGAAATCTGTTTCACAACAGTGTAAATATACTTAGCACTACTGAACTGTACACTTAAAAATGGTGAAGATGGAAAATTTTATGTTATGTGCTTTTTACCATGACAAAAATAATAATAATAAAAACAAACCCCAATGACTTTTTTTGCAGTAGTAAAAAAATCCATCCTAAAATTCATATGGAATCTCAAGGTACACTCAAATAGCCAAAACAATCTTGAAAAGGAATAAAGTTTAAAGTCTCACACTTCTGATTTCAAACCTTACTTACAAAATAACAGTAATCAAAACAGTATGGTACTGACATAAAAACAGACATATAGACCAATGAAATAGAACAGACAGCCCAGAAATAAATCCTCACATATATAGGCAAATAATTTTCAACAAGGGAGCCAACACTATTGAATGAGGAAAGAACAGTCTTTTTAACAAATGGTCTTAGGAAAACTGGATATCCACATGCAAAAGAATAAAGTTGGATAGTTACCTTACACTGTATGCAAAAATTAACTCAAAAATGGATCAAAGACCTAAACGTTAGAACTAAAAGTTTTCTAAAACTCTTAGAAGAAAACATGGGGGAAAGCTTCATAACATTGAATTTGGCAATGATTTCTTTGATATGACACCAAAACCATAGGCAACTAAAGAAAAAAATAGATTAAACTTCATCAAAATTAAAAACTTTTGCACAACAAAGGACACTATCAATAGAATGAAAGGCAATCCACAAAATGGAAGAAAATATTTGCAAATCATCTGATAAGAAATTAATATCCAGAATATATAAATAACTCCTATAACAATAAAACTCAACAATAAAAAACCTAATTAAAAAATGGGCAAAAGATCTGAATAGAGATTTCTCCAAAGAAGATATGCAAGTGGCCAACAAGCACAGGAAAAGACGCTGCTCAACATCACTAATCATTAGGGAAATGAAAATCAAAACCACAATGAGATATCACCTTCATACTCACTAGGATGGCTACTACCACAAAAAAATAAATAAATAAATAACAAGTGTTGACGAGGATATAAAGAAATGGAACCTTTGTGCATTACTGGTACGAATATAAAACAGTGCAGCCACTTGTAGAAAACAGTATGGTGGATCCTCAAAACATTAAAAATAGCATTATAATATTATTCAATTAATCCATTTCCAGGTATATACCCAAAAGAACTAAAACCAGATACTCAAACATCCACACTGATAGCAGCATATTATTCACAATGGCCAAAAGACAGCAATCCAGATGTCCCAGAAAACTGCAACTTAAAAATTTCAGTCAAAAACAATTTTCTTCTAAATTGTTCAAAAGATTTAAGGCCAATCAAAACCCAAGAGAATTTTTTTGTGAAACTTCACAAGCTTATTCTAAAATTTATATTGAAAACAAAGGTCTAAAAATAACAAATACACTCTTGAAAAAGAAGAATAAGATGAGGGACTTACTGGACATTAAGTTTTCTTAGAAAGCTATTATAATTAAGATGGTGTGGTATTAACATAGGGTGCATAAACTAACAAATGAAACATAAAAGCCCAGATACAGACTCATATATATATTGACATGTGATATACGACAGACGACAGCACTACTGATGGAAAACAAATAAACTTCTCAATAAATTCTGTTGGCATAATTGGATATCCATATGGATAAAAAATGAGATTGAATCTCTATATCACATCATACATATAAATGAATTCTAGGTGGATGAAAACCATGTGAAAGGCAAAACTTTAAAAGGACAATAAATGAGTATATTTTACAACTTCCATTAGGGAAGGATTTTGTAAACAAGTCACAACGAGTCTTATCATTAGAGGAAAAGATTGGTAAATGTGACAGCATTAAAATTAAGAACTTCTACTATTGAAAAATGCTTTAAAAACTGGAACAAGACATTTGCAATCCAAACAACCAATGAAGGATATGTGTCTGCACATATAAGGAAATCATGAATTATCAAGAAAAACACAAACCACCCAATTTTAAAAACAGCAAAACACATAAACAAGTAATCCGTGAATAAGAAATATAGCCCATAAGGCCGGGTGCGGTGGCTCACGCCTGTAATCCTAGCACTCTGGGAGGCCGAGGCGGGCAGATCGTTTGAGCTCAGGAGTTCAAGACCAGCCTGAGGAAGAGCGAGATCCCGTCTCTACTAAAAAAATAGAGAGAAATTAGCTGGACAACTAAAAGTATATATATATATATATATAAAAAAATTAGCCCAGCATGGTGGCGCATGTTTGTAGTCCCAGCAACTTGGGAGGCTGAGGCAGTAGGATTGCTTGAGCCCAGGAGTTGGTGGTTGCTGTGAGCTAGGCTGACACCACGGCACTCTAGCCCAGGCAATAGAGTGAGACTCTGTCTTGAAAAAAAAAAAAAAGAAATATAGCCCATAAAATTTAAAAAAATACTCAACCATATTAGTAATTAGAAAAATGCAAATTAAAATCACAAAGAAATAGCATTTCATACCCACTAGACTAGTAAAAATTAAAGTCAGTAAACAGGAAGCACTGGTTGGTGAGAATGTGGACCCAAGGGCATTACTACTCACTGCTAGCAAAAATATAAATGGTATGTCCATTTTGAAAAACAATTCACCTTTAGGTGGAGTTTTAGTTTTCTATTGCTACTTGTATGGTTGAATTATGTCCCCCCAAAAAGATATGTTGAGTCCTAATCCTCAGTACCTCAGAATGTAACATTATTTGGAAATAGGATCTTTCCATGGCTGATCAAGTTAAAATGAGGTCATTAGTGTAGACCCTAATTCCATGTGACTTGGGTCTTTATAAAAATGGAAAATTTGGACACAAAGACAGACAAGCACAGAGGGAAGACTATGTGAACAGACACAGGGAGAATGCTGTGATGAAGGCAGAGGTCAAGATGACACATCTACAAGACAAAGATTACCAGCAAATCACCAAAAGCTAGGAGAAATGCAGGGAAAAGATTTTCCCTCACAGCCTTCAGAGAGAATCAACCCTGGTGACACCTTGATCTTGGACACGTAGCCTCCAGAACTGTGAGACAATTAATTTCTGTTGTTTAAGCCACCCAGTTTGTGGTACTTTGTTACAACAGCCCTAGCAAACTAATACATTCCTGTAACAAATGACCAAAAACTAAACAACATAAAACAACACAAATGTATCAGCTTACAGTTCTGTAGGTCAGAGGTCTGACACAGGTCTCACTGAGCTAAATCAAGGTGTCAGCTGGGCTTCATTACATTCTGGGAACTCTAGGGAAAAATCTGTTCCCTTGACATTTTTAGCTTCTAGAGGCTGCTTGCTTTCCTTGACTCATGGTCCCCCTTGTTCCATCACCAAAGCTAGCAAAGGTGGGCTGATTAGTCCTTCTCACATTGTATTACTTCAACTCTGCTTCCACTATCCCAACTCCTTCTCCCATCTCTTCTGACTCTCTCTTCTACTTTTTAAGGACTGTTGTGATTACACTGCACCCACTCAGATAATCCTGAATAATCTCCTCATCTCAAAATCCTATGGGATTAAGTTAAATCCTATCTCCAAAATTGGTTTTGCTATGTAAGGTACCATATTCACAAATTCCAGGGATGAGAATGTGGACACCTTTGGGGTCCATTATTCTAACTACCATACACAGTAAAATTATTATGAGTATACCTTACAACCCAGAAATTCTACTTCTATACACACACATGCACCAGGAGATATTAGGTTATTAATATGAAATGACCGATTTCCTTAAGTATTGTTATCTCTGACATTTCACTTTGACCCGTCTCATTATATTTTTATTGTGAGGGTACATCCTCAGTCTTTCAAATGCATGGTTTGGCTTGTGATTATCTTTCAAATTTTTTTAGAGAAATTTTTGTGAAACCATGGGTCAAAAATCCATGTTATTTTTGAATATGAGTTCCATGATGGAGCCAATGCAGAGCAGAAAACTCGAAATACCAACAAAGTGTTTGGGAAGGATGTGGCTAATGAACACACAGGATGTCCATAGTTTGAGAAGTTCTGTTCTGGTGAGTTTAATCTTGAACATGAGCCACGTGGGTGACCTGAGACCTAGGTGGATAATGATGAGCTGAAAGCTGTAGTAGAAACAAATCCATCTCAATCTATGCATGAATTAACAGGAAGGTGTGACATTACTATTCCAACAATATCGGACCATTTGAAACAAATCGGCAAGGTAAAGAAGATGGATAGATGGGTTCCTCATGAATTAAACAAGTATCAGAAAAGAAATGAGCATCAGAAATCATCTCAAAGCTTGCCTTTCTTTGCTGTCATGACACAAAGGCAAACCATTTCTACACTGTATTGTGATGTGTGATGAAAAATGGATTCTTTTCGACAATCGCAAGCATTCGGCACAATGATTGGATAATGATGAAGTGCCAAAACACAGACCAAAAGCAAATATTCATCAAAAAAAGCTAATGGTGTCTGTTTGGTGATCCAGTGCTGGTATTATCCATTACAGCTTCGTGAATCCTGGTCAACTGATTACAGCAGATGATGTCTACTGCAACCAATTGGACAAAATGCTCAGGATTAAGCAGCCAAGATTGGTCAATAGAGACAGGCCAATCCTCTTGCAAGACAATACTTGACCACAGTATTTATAAGAATGTTCATAGCAACACTGTATATAAGAGCAAAAAACTGAAAACCACCAAAGGGCTTATGAACAGTGGAATGGATAAATAAACTTTTTATGTTCAGATGATGAAATACTATACAGCATTAAAGAAATGAACTACAACTATCTGCATCAACATGGATAAATCTTAGAAAATGTCAAGCAAAAAAATGTTACAGAAGAACACATGTAGTACGATTCTATTTATCTAAAGTCCAAAATCAGACAATACTAAATAATACATATTCTTTAGGTATACATTCATAGGGGGTTATAATTATAAAGATAAGCAGGAGAACAAATACCAAAAACAATAATGACAGAAGCGTTACTTTTGGAGCAGAGAGAAGGGGATATAAGAAAGGTTGGGTGGCAGAGAGGGCTTCAAAGGAAATGGGCAGAGTACATGACTTTTATTGTTTTATTTTTTTCTTAAACCATATAAACATATGTATACATAGTCTTTCATGTATGCCATTTCTCACTAAAAATTTAAATTCTAAGTAAATTTAAAATATGCTGAATGAGAGTTATATGAAATGTAAGGGAAGAAGTAGCCAATCTACTGTAGTTGATGGAGGAAGCTAAATCTATAAAGTTAAGATACCCCCTAGGTAAATCAAGGATAGATGGAAAGTTCTAGGTTGTAAAAGAAAAAAAAAAAAAAACAGTAGGAGATACATTCTTCTGTCCCATGCTCTAAGAAAGAACAGCCTTCTAGACCACCTAAGTAAGCATGGATCAGCCTGTAAATAACAAGGTGAACACCAACTCAGTGTTATAAACTATCAGGAACTACTCACGGACAGAACCTAGTTCTCCTAAAGTTGTGTTTGGCTAAGACAGTTGTTCAGCTTGTTTTGTTTAAATTCAATGCCTTCAAGGAAAGCAGGCAATAGTCAGTTCACTTCCATTCTTCCTAGTCTCCTTTTCAACCTCCCTTCTTTCCTCAATACGTTAATACTGTGTAGCTGGCCCCTCAAGGCACTGAGTTTCAGAGCAGCTGCATCCTTACAAGTCACTCTGACGTAACTGTATCAGAAGTTTATCTTCGAGGTCATTATTTTCAAGAATCCCTCATAACTAATTCTCTCTCTTCTCTTCCACTATTGTCCCCCAGCTCCTTTAACCAGGGACATCGCCTTTTATCACAAAAGTGGAGATACCTGGCAAAATTAAGTACAGCCTTGGAAAATTATAATGGCAAGTACATGTGC
Organism: Avahi laniger; assembly: GCA_963575035.1. Taxonomy (NCBI): domain Eukaryota; kingdom Metazoa; phylum Chordata; class Mammalia; order Primates; family Indriidae; genus Avahi; species Avahi laniger. Next base: position 24,915 of record CAUYSK010112933.1, on the reverse strand, counting down.
TCTTTATGGAAAGTCTAGGTGGACTAGGAGTCAAGACTAGGTTCTAATTACTGTTTTCTCAGTATCTCACAGTATAACCCTGAGCCAGTATTTTTTCTCTCTCTGGGGTTCAATTTCTTTCCTTTCTACATAATGAGCAAATTTCAATCAGATAAACTCTAAATCTCTCCTATATCTTCTATATCTACACAAACATTTATACTAAAATAAGTTTTTCCAGCAAGTATAAATTTTTCCTGCTTTGGATGGGGTATAGGAAGGTGGAAAGAGTACGCTAGGGAAACAGGCTGACTGGTAAGGGAAAGAGAAGGAGAGAAGGGACTGCCACTAAGGAGGATAGAGTGTGAGGACACACTTTACAGTTTTACTTATGGTTACCTTCCACTTGGTGTATGAAAACATAAATTATGGAGATGTTACTATATCATGCAATATAATGAAAATATTCTGTCACACATTAACACTGCTTCAAATAGTTTGTCAATTTTTATTTTTGAATATGGCCCACTCTGCTATAATAGAGTTTGGTTTCAGCTTATATATTAATTTGAGTCTCAGTGTACTGTCTGAAAACTTCTTAATCTTATTTGTTCCTTAAAGGAGATTTTGGCAAGTAGGAATGGTAAAAAGCAAAAGGAAAAAATTCACAAGCTCAATAATAAGAAGCAGCCCTCAAATAGCTAGAACCAAGGATGGATTCAGAAAGGGAGCATTCCATAAGTTCTAGAATGCTTTTTAAAAAAACAAAAAACAAAACAAAACAAAAAGCTAAGAGCAGGTTATGAAGGACTTTGCAAGCAAGGGTCAAGGGCATGAACTGTGGACAATGAAAAGCCATGAAAGATTTTTAAAATAGAAGGAGAGATTTGATCAAATTTGTGTTTTTGAAAGATAACTCTGATGGCAAAGTACACATATTATTTACAAAAAAGAGTATAAGATTATTATGTAGGCTGATATTTTAGCACAAACTATTAAAATGAAATTAGAATAACTAATATTCACTCACTGAAGCCATAAAATAAATTTCACAAATACTACAGTATTCTTAAAGAAACACACAGCAGCAGGGTATGCCTTGCAAATTCCTTAAGTGGGCAAATAATCACTTATACTTTAAAATCTCTTTTTTTTTAAGTCCTCATATTACATATGTATACCTTTTTCAAATAAAATTAACACTTTAAATAATATTTATGGGCATTAAGTCCACCGAATTTTTCAATATTTACCTAACCATTTAGAAAGCACTTAGCATTTTAGGTATAGAAAAATGTCTCACACACTAACTGAAGCCTTTCAAAATCTGGTATTTACCAAATCACACACAAAGTGATCTCATTGAAAAGCTGAAAACTACATTATAGAATGTACAATTAAAATGGTATAGAAATGCAGTTTCTTAAATTCTAGTCAAAGCTTCTATGAATACAACTGATTTTTTTAACTTCCTATCGTTAGTTTCAGCTGACTCCTGCCAGATAAATTATAAATTTAGTGCTTTTTTCCATTAACCCACCAAAGAGGCACACAGTCAGCAGTAACTAGATTTAAACTTTAAATGTCTAGGCCGGGCTCAGTGGCTCACGCCTGTAATCCTAGCACTCTGGGAGGCTGAGGTGGGCGGATTGTTTGAGCTCAGGAGTTCGAGACCAGCCTCAGCAAGAGCGAGACCCCGTCTCTACTAAAAAAAAAAAAAATAGAAAGAAATTAATCGGACAACTAAAACTATATAGAAAAAATTAGCCGGGCATGGTGACGCATGCCTGCAGTCCCAACTACCCGGGAGGCTGAGGCAGAAGGATTGCTTGAGCCTAGGAGTTTGAGGTTGCTGTGAGCTAGCTTGACACCACGACACTCTAGCCCCGGCAAAAGAGTGAGACTCTGTCTCAAAAAAAAAATCTAAAACAAAATGATTTCCATTTCATTTTTTTTTATTTCAGAATATTATGGGGGTAGAGATGTTTAGGTTACGTATGTTGCCCTTGCTCCCCTCCTGCCCCCCTAAGTCCGAGTTTCAAATTCCATTTCATTTTAATTGTAGCACTCAGTAAAACTAGGCTTTTAGTTAAAATGAAACTTTAAAAAACACTTTTGATATTAAAGTATAACTTTACATCCAAATCAGAACTTTGACGATTGAAGTCAGTATTGATTATTCTAGGTTTTCTTGCAGACTTTAACATAAATCTATAAGCTTTTACATGATGTGATTCCAGTGTGCATGCTGTTTGGTTTTATCACTTAATGGTATATTTCTACCGTTCCATGTTTCCGTGTCTTCTCAGATTGTTCAGAGCATCCGCCAGTTAGGCAAATAAATCATTTTCATTTGCCCAACTGAACATTTTTGTAAAACTTCACTTTCTTGTTGGGGGGAGGTGGTTTTAGAATAGTATGGGCATGTATTTTTTGGGATAGTCTAAAAAATTGACAACTCAGGGGAAAAGTATGGGCATTTTTATAACTGTAATATGTGCCTGTGTAATATGAATCTTTTTAGAGAGCATGTTTCATTTTTATAATATTAGCTATAGTAGGCATGTCGATTATAGAATTCCTTATGGTAAATGCTAGAGGCACGCACAGGGTGTTAGGAGGGGGTTCAGCCAGAGATGTCTGGTAGGTGTTGGGGAGGAGATGAGGTCTAGCTGCATCTACAAGGGTGAGTAGGAGTTAGCCAGGTAAAAGGGGGGATATAAAGGGGAACAAGGTGAAGTGTGAGGTCACATAGTAAGTATCTTGCTGGAGGATCAAGCGTGAGGCACAGCCACCTCAATTTTCAGTCATAAGCCCAGCTGACAGCATTGGTCCTGGCTCTGCCTGAGGCCTTCCTCCCCCCCTCACCTGCAGCCGTTCTCCCATTGCAGCCAGTCGCCTTTCGGAACTGCGGATCTCATCGGGTCACCCACTACTGAAGCTATTTCAGTTTCTCCCCATCATTCCTAGGGTACAGGCAGAAATCCTTCCCCTGGCTTCTACAGCCCTGCCCGCTCCAGGGCCTCTCCCTCCAGCCCCATCTTTCTAGCACACTTGCTGCTCTCCAGCCTCCAGGGGCTCAGGCCTACTTTGAGCTCTCCCCGTCCTTGCCAGGCCAGGCTTCCTTGGCAGAGCCTTGGCATGGGTGGGTCCCACTTTCTGGTTTTGGCTCCCTCTCTTTTCTCATAGTCTTTTCCTCCTCCTGCTGAGCTTAGCCTGAGGTTAAATCTACTTTCCCCTGGTCAAATCCCCCTCCAGTGGAGTCAGACTTTGGTGAGGGTTGCATTCTAAGGCCAGCATGTGGCTAAAATGATCATTGAGACATTACTTTAGAACAGACCACACTGGAAACCCATATACAGTTTCTTATTAACGCAGTATACCACTGTGTAGCCGTTTCCCTCCTGTGTTGGAAGTTACTGCTATTTCCTTAACTGCAGCTGGGCAAGTGAATTAGTGGGCTTGTGTTACAGGATCATGTATGCAAATTAAGTCCCCCGATGGCCAGAAGGCCCTGCAGCTCCATGAGATATGGGTTTACACATTGTGCCTCTCACTGTGGGAGACTGGGGCAGAATCCCCCTCAGTATCTTAAGTTGTTCTTTGGGTTTTGGTTGAGTGTGAACAGTCGTACTCTGTACCATTTGCCTCTCATTTTGTAGGGCTTGCCACAGTTATAACTTAAATGGGTTTGTGTGGATGTCTTGCTCACCCAACACAAGCTCCATAAGGCAGGGCCTGTGTGTGTGTGTGTGTGTGAGATTTGCATCCTCAGTGTCTGGCACATAGTAGACACTCACAAAATGCTTGTTGAAAAACTGCACTCCCTCTTGTGCTCCGAAACACTAGGCTTCTGTGGAGATGCTTCGGGGTTCTGCAGACATTTGACATTTAAATCATGTTTTAAACTAATTAAACATAGGCACATTCAAATGTGCTTTATACTACATATCAACATATTGGAGACTACTAGTTCTGTCAGGTTAACTTGTTCTTGTGCAGATCTTAAAATAAAGCAAGGAGTTGGCAGCTGCTTACTGTTTGCAACTGCTTATTTTCATTCACCTGTAACAACAGGAAAACCCTCAGAAACAAATGCAAAGGCAGTGGAGATTGACGGAGCCTAGTGGGTTAAGCGCCTGGGCTGTAGAGCCAGTCTGCCACATTCATGTCTTACTCACAGCTTTTACTAGGAGTGGAACCTCTCTGAGTCAGTATCCTCATCTGTAACGCAGAAATAATACGAGACTGGTGAGGACTAGACGCGGTGTCGCAGAGTAAGTTGGATACAGGGCTCAATCAATGTTAGCTGTTGTTATTATTGTTGTTGTTGTTTTATCCTTTACCCCAAATGTTGGGATTTTAAAGAGTCTTATTTTTTTTCATTGATTGGATTTATAGGTTAAGGGCTGCTAAGTCCCACAAAAATGCCCTTTGCTTTAAAAAAAAAAAAAAAGGTGGGGGATGGTTTGAAACTATTGGTTTAGACCAAGAGAGGCTACTACTTTAGCACAGTCCCACATAGGCATCACCGGGAAACCTTCTGATTGAATTTGATCTTTAGGACTAGCATCCTTTGACTTCCTATTGTAGGCCTGCAAAATCCTGTGATTTGTTCTGCCCATAGTTCTTACCCCAAAGTTTGATGTAAGAAATGGCTATAAAATGAACCTGTGTGTAAAACTGCCAGTAAAGACTTCCTCATGTATTCATTCACAGAAACTTCCTGTAGTCCTGTAAGGAGCCTGGCATTGTGATGAAACACTTTCCCTCATCATCTGAGTGAATCTTCTCAACAACCCTAGGAGGTAGGTACTGTTGTCGCTGTTGTTCCCATGAGGCTTCAGGATGTTAACTAGCTCACTCATGGGGCTGTGCTCCTGGCATTTGGTACCAGGAACAAGTTCTCCTTTCTGACAGTGTGCTTTTATTCGCACAGAAACAAGAGAGTTTTCATTTTTGCCTTGGCTGCTTAGAGCTTCAGACACTGTGCTACCTTTAGCTTTAGCTCGATTTTTCCTGTGTCAGATTGGTGCCCCTCCCTTGCATGGCCCCTCTGTTTTCCTTGTTCGTGTTATCTTTATTTTATTCTCTGGAGTATGACTTATTCTAAGCCATTCCAAATTTGGACAAGTTGTGAAGAATGAATGAAATATTATACATTTCATCTTAATTAGCTGTCTCCGAGTGTGACACTTAGAAAAGAAGGGTGGGCAGATGAAAAACTTTTTGAAAAAACAGTGATTAAAGTGGAATATTTGATTGAAGTGTCTTTTTTAGACTGAGAAAGATGGGAAGCTTTCAGGTGTGGGTTTCCTTTTAAGTTAAGAATCTGGCTGCCAGTAGCAGTCAGATACTGTACTTCTTTTACATTTTAATTCTTGTTTTTACTCTTAATTATGAAGACAAATGTAAAGGTGAGCTATTTTTTTTTCTTTGCAGATAACAATGCTTGAATTGAACAATTAAGGTAAGATTTATGACTTATGTAATATACTTTTCTTATTCAGATTTCTTTGCTGAATTTAGCAGAATCACTAAAGCAATGTTGTAAACCTTGGTGAAAGTTATTGCCTTTGGACCATGATTCCAAACTGTGGAGTATAAGAGATTCCACATTACATTTTTAGGTAAATTTTGAAAATAATATAGTAGGATACCTTTATTCATTTAACTTATACTGAAGAAATGTCAAAGGATGTTACTGTTTTTAGAGAAGAGAAAAGGAACATTTTTAATGTCCATAAGCTGATTGAGGTTACGTTGAATGAAGCTGGCTTTTGTAAGATGTCAATAGGAAATAAGATGGTCTGTATAATAATTTATATCACCATGTGTGTTTATATACAATCCTACAGTTAGATGTTCATGTATATATTACTTATTAAGCAAATGCCAATATATTCCCAAGTAGGAGTATCTAGGAGGCCTCAAACTGTAGATGGGAAATATGAAAAATTATGCCCTATTTCCTGGTGCGTGGGTCTAGCATACCCCAAATTTCCTTGGTCAGAATAATGACACAAACTAGGAAATCCCACACTATTATGAAAAAAGAAAAGAACTATAAAAGTGACCTGATAAAATTATAAATTACAAATCTCAGGGGGTTTATAAAACTTAATTTGGGAGATATGTGTAACCAGTAGTCTGGTATTTGGTAGGGGTTGTTTGATTATATGATCTAGCTTATAATTTGATTTTAAGATTCTGAAAATTTAGTGCTATATAATAAAACTTTGTGTCTGGTAAGGCAGTGAGATCTGTAGAGATTTAATAAAATACTGGAATAAATGATAGACTATGTCTGCTACACTCTGATAACACATGGAAATTCTGTTAAAGGAACATTGAGGGGGCTTGCTAGGCAGCGAAGGCTTCCCAGTGGAAGTGACAACCATGCTGAACAGTTCTGAAGGCACAGTGTTCGTTGGGGGGTTATTAGTGTAGGGGAGCAGTGTATGTCAGGGTGAAGGAAAGATTGTGCAGTGCACTGAGCGAGTAGAATTAAATGTTCCACGTGAGAGTGTTTTTCAGAATGTCTGAAGCAGAGAATGTTGGTGGGGGAGGTGGCCAGAGGGAGGCTGGCTAGGTGAGCAGGGGCCAGGTATCTTGTCTTAGGAGTTGGCCTTAGTCTTGGAAACGACCCACTGAAGGATTCTGAGAGGACATTAGATAGATGCTCCCCCTATGTCAAAATAGTTGGTTTGCTTTTTTTGTTTTGTCAGTCTTTTTAGGTTGAAGTTATTTATGCAAGATTCCAAGAATTAAAGCAACCAATTTAGCGCATTGTTACCTAAGTCATGAAAGTAAGGGGCTTGAGGGTGTTTGGGTCTCCTCTCTAACATTAATTTAGTCTGGGCATTGAGCCATATTGGACATTTCCATCATTGTATAAAATTCTGTTGGACAGTGCTGCTCTTAAGTTTATCTTCTTATAAATTTTAATATGCTTAAAAGCCATTTAATATCCAAATGTTTACCAATTGATATAATTTGATTCAAAATAACTGGAAAGAAGGGAGAGTGAGGGGTTATGAGGAAACAGGATTTGCCATAAGTTGATAATGGGTAGAGCCGGGTTTAGGGTTCTTGGAAGTTGATTATATTATTCTCATTCAGAAATTTTGTGTATGTTTGAAATTTTCCATAATAAAAAATTAAAACAAGGCCAGTCGAGGTAGCTCATGCCTATAATCCCAGTACTTTGGGAGGCTGAGGTGAGAGGATCGCTTGAGGCCAGGAGTTTGAGACCAGCGTGGGCAACATAGAGAGGCCTCCATCTCTCTGAAAAATTTTTTTTTCTTTTTTATCAAGCAAGGAGTTCTTTGTTGGACAACAAAAAAATTTAAAAATTAGCCAGGTGTAGTGGCGTCTGCCTGTAGTCCCAGCTACTTGGGACACTGAAGCAGGAGGATTGCTTGAGCCTAGTTCAAGGCTGCAATGAGCTGTGATTGTGCCACTGCTCTCCAGCCTGGGTGACAGAGTGAGACCCTGTCTCTTAAAAAAAAAAAAATTAGAAGCTCTTACCCCACATAGGCTGACTCTTGTAGTGTTGGAAAACTTTTAATCCTGCCCCAGGACTTCTCCTAAAGAGCATGTATAGTACCACTGTTTTGTTTAAGGTTTATTTCATTCCATCTCAAAACACGCAGGTAACAGCACAGGCTCATATTTGCTAAGAGTTGGAGCTGCCCAGATGAGTCTTGTGGGTAGAATGTACTAGATTATGATTTTAAAGTAAAAATTCCATTGCTGATGACATTAATTTTTGAAAACTCAAAATAGTGTTCCTAATGACAAGAATAAAGTCCATTTATACAGTGGTTGGTTTATTTTATTTCACAGCCAGATCATTCAGCTTCTGTCTTTGGCTTTCTTGGCTAACAGCACCTACGTCTGAAGATAGAACATCCTCGGCACAAGGGATGCCATCAGTGAACACCATCACTGTGCACTGAAGGGCTGTTTGAAGTTGTTAAAGAAAGTTGCGGACTTGGGTCTCTAACTGCATCTTTAACAAATGGTGGTGGGGCTTGTTGTGAGCAGAGAGGGGCTGGTCTAGAGTGATGATTCGTAGTGAGGTCTTTGGGGTCAGGCTTGGGCTCAAGTGTCAGCCTGGCAGTCTGCTGTGGCCTGAGAAAGAGGAAGAGGGAGCCCTCATCAGCTGTTTTAGGGAATAATGGTAGGGCAGTGGCTGGCACACTGGTTAAGTGCTCAGTAAATGACAATTCTTGTTATTAGGGTATTCCTTTTGCAAAAAGGAATTGGGGCTGTATGTTTTATTTCATTTAAATGTTGATATTCCTAGAATCGTGTAGCAGAATGTACAGGTATAAAAGAATGTAATGGTACCTTTTTATTTTACAGGGTTCTGAAGTCAAAACTCTTTGAGATTAATAATGGCAGGAAAATCATCGCTTTTTAAAGTAATTCTCCTTGGAGATGGTGGAGTTGGGAAGAGTTCTCTTATGAACAGATATGTAACTAATAAGTTTGATACCCAGCTCTTCCATACAATAGGTGTGGAATTTTTAAATAAAGATTTGGAGGTGGATGGACATTTCGTTACCATGCAGATTTGGGACACAGCGGGTCAAGAGCGATTCCGAAGCCTGAGGACCCCATTTTACAGAGGTTCTGACTGTTGCCTACTTACTTTTAGTGTCGATGATTCGCAAAGCTTCCAGAACTTGAGTAACTGGAAGAAAGAATTCATATATTATGCAGATGTGAAAGAGCCCGAAAGCTTTCCTTTTGTGATTTTGGGTAACAAGATTGACATAAGTGAACGGCAGGTGTCTACAGAAGAAGCCCAGGCCTGGTGCAAGGACAACGGCGACTATCCTTATTTTGAAACAAGTGCAAAAGATGCCACAAATGTCGCGGCAGCCTTTGAGGAAGCAGTTCGGAGAGTTCTTGCCACCGAAGATAGGTCAGATCACTTGATTCAGACAGACACCATCAATCTTCACCGAAAGCCCAAGCCTAGCTCATCTTGTTGTTGATTGTTAAAGATAATGTCGAGGTATTCTAACCAACTCACACGTATACACAACATAAACATGGGGGAGGAGAGAGAATTAGCATTTGCAGCCGTGTATCATCTAATAAAGTTAAACTAATGTATATTGCTGCTTCATTAGTTGGGAGAAGGGACACATCCACTCACGGAGGAATCTATTTACTCAATAATGGCACCTTACATTTATAAATCGTAATGGTTGTCTAATAATGTTTCTTTAATTTAAATATGTAAGTTACGGAGCTAATAAAGGAGATGACCAACTCTTTAATTATAATTAAAACAAAAATCTTGACTATTCTAGAAGTTATACTTGGATTTTTTCCTGGGAAATTGGAGAACTACTTTTTATGTGTGTATATTTTTATGTGATTAGCATTGTATTCTTGGTTCAGGGAAAAACTTTCCTAAAGCAATAATGTTAGATATTAAAGATTAAAATCTAATGCATTTGCAATGCATTGTTACTGGATTACTTCATTCTCTTTAAAATGATTTAACTGTTCATACTTTCATTCCACATATCATTAGAATTGACCTCACTAGTCACTATTTGTCATTTGTGTGCCACACATGCATCCCCTACCCCCCCTCAAGACAAAAGCTAACTTTATTACTGTTGGAGGAAATACTAAAAACGATTGTACTTTGTGAGGGTAAATGAAGACATGTTTATTTGGTCATGTATTTATTTAGTGTCTTTATCACCGAACGTTGTTTAGTGATTTGCTCTCAAGGGGATTTTTTTGTTCTAAAAAGAGGACTTGCTGCAATGACCAGACTTGATAAGGCAAATTGTGGTCTTTCATGGGTCAGATTCATATACTGTGCCACTGATGGTGATCTGATCATATGGAGGCAAACCAAATCTAGACTGCAGTTGGTGTGGACAAGACCCTCAACTGTGGAGCAATAGGCTTATCAGGCGACATGCTGGGTGAGGGGAGATTTAAAAAAGTTAGATTGATCCATTTCTCTCCCTGGCCCCACCCATTGGGAACCACTGAAAAACATTATAGTATGCTGAGCTTTTGAAAAGTCCAATTTCCTAACACAAGGGACAATTTTGCCATATGGGACAATTTTATGGAAAAATAGAAGATAGATGAGGAACAAAGCAGGTGGTGACTGTGGCAGCAGTGATGAGAAACAGCTGCTGAGCCTCCCGGGAAGAAAGCAGAAGAGAAGCAGCAGTCTGGCTCATGCTCCATTGTCCCAGGAGGACTTGGCCACCACACAGCGTGTGTCTGACTGCTGTCCGAATGGTCGTACCTCTAGCTAGGTTCAAGCCTATCCATGAACAGAAGGCCTTTGGAGATAGAGTTCAATAGAGTTTTAAGAAAAAGGCACACTACTGAACTTGGAGGACAGAAAACCGTGCATTTGACATTTGATGCAGCAGTTACAATGTGCTGTGTGGAAGCTAGAAAGTTACAGTTCCACTAATGGACTACTTAATATTTTTGTCACTTTCTTCACCCTCGTGAAGTTCCCTAGTTGAAGTTAAAACATCCAAAATTTTCCTTGTCTTAAAAGAAAACGTTTTTACATTTCTATACAAACTTAAAGTTTTCCCTTTAATATTATGACATGATGCAAGTTCTCTCACAATGTCAGTGTCTTGTAGGGCATTACAGAAAAACGGACCAGTGTGGGTACCTAGTGAAAGGTGGACTCTGGACTGTCAACCAGGAAGTACGTAAGCGACCAAAAAGTTAAAGAACACAGGTGTAGCATGGGCAGAGATTGAGAGTATCTATGCACATGGGAAACACAGACACCTAATGAAGCATCCTCAGAAATTTCCAGCTATAGAAAGAGGACAGAACTAGATTTGTATATTTTATCTGGATTACTTTTGGAGCACTAACATAGATAACCAATTTGGTGCTGACATACGTGTGCTCAGTGGAACCTGATTTTCTTAAGACTGATTTCACCTCATTGCTATTGTGTTCCAGAGCCTTTAAGGGACATCACCTGCCAGATCCAAGCTTTACCAGCTTAGCTTTCCTAATGATCAGCCTCTGGCTTTCTGCTGATACCAGTCCTGCTTCCGTCCCATCAGCTGCCTATCCTACCTACCCAAGTGCCCCAGTGCTCTTTGCCACACCTTCATACCTGCGATGCTTTTCTGTGCGGCCCACCTCAGGGGTCCCACTCATGGCTCTGCTTCCCTTGGAGCTCCTTCAAAGATGCATTCAAATGTTACATTTGCCATTATCCTTTGGTAATATACTCACACGGGGTGCGTTAACCAGTTCCCATCTCACCCTCACAATCCTGGAGAAAAGGATGGCTATTTGTTAGGGTACCAGTGTGGCACAGCTGAGACAGGGCCTGAACTCAAGTCTTCCCACTGCCACAACTTCTTGCTGTTCCCCACGCTGCAGTTCCGGGCTGGCTTGCATTATAGCCTTCTGGATTATATGCTCACTGAGGGCAGGGCAAATGATATACAATGAATATGTGTTTGGGTATCTCCTATTAGCATGGCTGAAATTACTCCCAGACTTCTAAATGAGTATGTACTTTTTCCTGCTCCCAAACCTCTGGCACCTAGTTGTAGTCAATGTGAGCTCTGTATAATGGGTTAAGATATATTAGTTTGCAAGCTCTCGATAAGGGAAACAGGACTAAAACAGTGGTAGTAGTGGGCAGCACTTTAAAATTGAGTATTAAACTACCACAATCTTGGACAAACATCTTTATTTAAGAAATCAAATAAATAGGGTAAAAACTGATGATAGCAACTTCACACAAGTAATACAAAACCAAGCTTAGAATTACTTGCCCAAATTCAGAATGGAACAAAATTCATCAAGTTATCACAATTAACTAAGAAAAAATCTGATTACTTGTTTTTCAATGGACATTTCCTATTTTACTGGAAGATCACACATTTACCATAGTACTAAAGAGACTACTCCCAGCCCACTCTGGTGTACAGCCTAAAAGGCTAGGAGTGCAAATGTTAATGTGCTCCAAGCTTTTCTTTGATAACAATTATAAAATTGCCTTACAACTTTTTACAAGCACAGATACCAACAGGTTCAATTAATCTTTAGTTTACTGTCTTGGGGAAAGAAAATACAACAACAGGGTGACAGAAACAACACAGTTCACTCACTGTGGCCTATAACTGGACCCAGCCTCCCATTTTACAAACATGGATCCAGGACTCTAAATGGATGAATAAATCAATGTATGTACTATCGATTTCATTCCTTACTGCAGAATCTTTTTAGTTTTAAATCTATCCAATCTTGACTATGACATTTGTTTTCGGACTGTTATATCAAGAACAAGCTGTCTGAATTAGGACAGTCAAAACGTTATTCTCAATTTTTAAAAATGTTTCAAGATTACTGATAAGGAGCTCTTTATCAATAACACTGTTACAAGCAAATATTAATCTATTGATAAGTGACATGAAACAGAATGTATTATTTTTAAATACAAAGGAATTTCATTAGGTTTAGATAAATTGAGATTACAGGTAAAAGTTTTCCAGGCTATTTAATCAAGTTACTTACAATGTACACATTACTGAGTATACCCCATTGTTGTAACATTGTTTATGTCAGAATTTTTCTGCATTCAGCTTAAAAGGTGTTTCTTCCCAAGAAATTGAACTTTTCTGTCAAATGCGCTCGATCGAATAGGAGAATTGGGTTCATAAAATGGATTCATTGCAAACTAGAAAAAAAGAAGGTATTAGTGAACTTGTCAAAGCAAAAAGGCTGACAAATCATAAGTTTCTAAAAGGAAATTAAAGTTTTTAATTAAAGATCATCAAAGACATTCAAAAGTCTGAAGATCGCAGTTTTTTTTTTTTTTTTTTGAGACAGAGGCTAGCTTTGTTCCCCGGGCTAGAGTGCCGTGGCGTCAGCCTAGCTCACAGCAACCTCAAACTCCTGGGCTCAAGCGATCCTCCTGCCTCAGCCTCCCGAGCATCTGGGACTACAGGCGCACACCACCACACCCAGCTATTTTTTTCTATTTTTAGTAGAGACGGGGGTCTCCCTCTTGCTCAGGCTGGTCTCAAACTCCTGACCTCAAGCTATCCTCCTGCCTCGGCCTCCCAGCATGCTAGGAGTACAGACGTAAGCCACCTCACCCTGCCATGAAGACCACATCTTTAAGTTTCATTGAAAACACTGCATTGTTAATACTAATCATCCCCTTAAGGAATTTTTTATTTTGGTGTTTCAGTTTTGAGAAGAACCTGGAGCAAAACTAATGGCAGTATGATAAATGTTGCCTGTGTAAGTTAAATTGACTTTGAGGATTCGCCCTATGTGTGAAATACTTGTATTCATTATAAATAAATGGATTAATTTGTAAAGCCCTTTGGCTGCACAAAATAAGAAAAATCTACCATATGCTCAGAGTTAAAAAGTTACACCACAGCACTATTAAAAGTTACTGTTGTGTGGTAATTTTCTAGCAATCATGTTTTTAATAATCCCCTTTCACACAAGGCTAAATGATCAGCTTCTCAGCTAAAGTAATAAGTATCATGACATGTGAGAGAAAATTATTAATATTAAATGGAATCACTAATGAGGACAAGTGTTACTGATTTTTGTACCTTATCACTTGATATCACCCATCTTTATAAAAGGGTTAAATATTATTTGCTACCTCTGACTAGGAATATTGTTAAATTTTATTATTGTGCTGATATGCAAGAAATCCTATCCAAATACAGAACATATTGAAATTATTAAGAACATACTCTTGTTAGAACTGCAGTTTAACCATGACATCCTATGACTACTTTATTTTTCAATTCAATATCAAGAATGGCACCATTCTTGAGTGACTATTTGATAATATAAGAATCACTTCCTGCCAGTTTATGATCTCTATTCATTACATTGTAACTTATTTGTACAGTAGACGGAAAACATTTTAAATTATGAAGAAATTTTCCCGTAAGTAGGCTGCTTCCTTGTTCTCTTTAGGATTCTCTTAAAAAATCAACAATATGCACCAAAAGGGGAAAAATGAAACCGGTTTACTTTCACAGCCATTTAAAAATAGCTACCGTGAGTTGTTTCCTAGATACATACTAACTTGGCTGTGAAGACTTGCCTGCCGAGGGAGTTGCCAGAGATAGTTCTGACTGGGGGAAAGCTGGTCTGAAAGGAAAACTGCAGCATAAGGGAGTTATTTCAACAGGTCAGTTTCCTGTCAAGGTTTGAATCCTTTTTTATAATCAGATTTTAAAAATTATAGAACATACCATACCTTTATGTATAAATCATAGACATCAGTAAAGAAGTTCTTTATTCCGTCTTCTTGCCTTATGTCATGAAGCATAATAAATCTCATATGTGAAATAATTAAGGTATAATCTTTCTTAGAAAGAAAAACAGAAAACGATCAGTTTATATAATATTCTCCAAATTAGTCACACACCCATTTTGCAATGGAAAAGTTGAATACATAACCTGAATTTAAAGTTAGCTTAGTTTTATCTTAGGATAATCTTTAAATAACTATAAAATAAAGTAAAATCACCTCTGATAGGTTCAGATAAACTTCAGTTTTATGTATGAGACTTAGCTTTGAAATTAGCTATAAACAAAATGTTTCTTCCCTAAAAAAATAAAAGTAGCCCCATAAATGGAAATTTTTACATTTTTACTGACTCTGAAGTCTACTCGCTCAGAGCGTGGCATCTATGTTCCGTGTTCTTCTATTTTGTTAATTCAAGCTTTAGTTAGGTATCTACTAAAAATAAGGATATGCCCCGCAGTGACAAATGCTGACACAAACCACTCGTTGAACTTGTCCACAGTTTTTAAGTACATGTTGTTCGACAGCCACATGTTCTCATCTACCAGGTCGAGAGCAGCATGAGCTATGAACTGGTTCAGATGACGGTGGTCGTCCTAGATGACAGTGTAAACGGCGACAGATTAACGCTTCCCTATGGCGTCAAGAATACTGACATTTCATTCTGTAAATTCTATAGATGGTTTTCTTGTGGGGGAAAACACTGCAATCTGCTTATTGTTATCATGAGACTTATAAAAGATCTGTGTTTTCACATAATGTTCTATTTTAAAATCTGTAATCTCAATCTCAACAAAAAGCACAGGAACAGCTAATTACTAATAGATGAAATGTTTATATATATTATTTAGTAAGGTACCTTTATTACTTATACCTAACTAAAATTATTCATACAAAATTATTTTTTATTGAAAATTTTTATAGAAAATTATTTTTTAAATGTTGCAAGAAGGAAGTTGCCAAATTCTGTAACCATTTAGGCATGTGACAAAAGGATACTATGTTTTAAAAAAAGTAGATCCTGCTTTTAAGAAGCTCACATAGTAGAGGAAAAAGACACACAAAAAGCATGGAAATGGATGTGTCTGAAGGTCAGCACCTGTGGTAGGCTGGGTCTGAGCGGGAGGGGGCGACAGCGGTGTAGAAGGGGTGCCATTCCCACCAGACTGAGGGCCAGGAGGAAGCTGGGAGGGCCAAGCTGCCTGCACAGTGGCACCAGGTGAGCAGGGGAGATGGCTCAGGAGGTGACACTCATAATGGCCACCATAGGCCTCTTTCAGGTGGACAGAGTTTGCATGATGGCAGGGGGACCCAGGAGTGGTGGGAGGACACGCTCAGCCCCAGCTGTGAACAGTCACCTGTGTCAGCAGCAGGAGATGGTCCTGTCAGAGCTAGGAGTGTCTCTTTTGTGGGCTGAAATGGCTTCACTGGAGAGAAGGTGGAACTGTCCTATGATTATATGGAGAGGGAATTCACAGCCTGGAATGTAGTCTTACTCCAATGTAATTCTTTCAAAATACATTTTTCATAAAATACTTCTGTTGGATTGTATTCCCTCAAAATTCCTATGTTGAAGTCCTAAGCCCCAGTACCTCAGAATGCAGCCTTATTTGGAAAGAGGGTAGTTGCAGATATAGTTAGTTAAGATGAGGTCATAGAGAGTAGAGTGGGCCCCTAATCCAGTATGACTGGTAAATTTATAAAAAGGGAAGATTTGGAGACAGACACACACACACACACACACTCACAGGGAGAATGCCATGTGAAGACTGGAGTTAACGCTGCCACAAGCCAAAGAACTCCCAGAAGCTGGGAGAGAGACCTGGACAGATCCTTCCCTACAGCCTTCAGAGGGAGCAGGGCCCTGCTGACACTTTGATCTTGGATATCTGGCTCCCGGAACTATGAGATAAAATTATCTGTTGTTCTAAGCCACTCAGTTTTTGGTACTTTGTTACGACAGCCACAGGAAACTAATACAGCCTCCTTTCTGAGGAGGTGGTTCCCGTAACTGGGCTGGAGGAAGGAGGCCAGTTGCCCTGGAATCCCTTGCACAGCTAAAGCACGTTTACTTTGCTCCCATTGCCATGACAAAACTAAGTTGAATCCTTGAGAGATGGATGTATTTTGTGTCTCGCTCACAGTAGTGTTTTCCATTACTTTACACTGATGATCAATCTTGAGACATTAGGAACAAACTGTAGAAATGCTTTAAGAAGGTGAGCACTAACAGGAGAAAGAACTAAAATTAAGTCATGTTACAAAGTATTTTTATACGCACAAAGCCAGTGGAGTACACAGTAACTATATGTAAGTAACTGTATCCCACAGGGCAACTCTTGCTAGAGAGATGCCTCAAAACAAAGTTTTAATGAGCACTGTTCTAGTAAGAATGTAGGAAAATCATGTAGGAACATCACCTGGTAGATAATACCTTAAATTTCTATGATATTTTGGTGGCAAGATCTGAATAGTTGAAAAGCATCATACATTGAACATTATGCATTATAATTAATTTAAAAAATTATTTCCTTGTCTTAAAGGACATTAAAGTCCACTTTTGGAGCATGGGAGAAACATAGCATAATTGTCAGCAATGTATTAGGAACACGGACTAGTACAAAAGGATGGAAGGGACTGGGCTATTCTCATCTCAAGACTCTACAGGTCTGTTTACTCTGAATGGCAACATGTTCTTGAACCAAGCCTGTTTTTTAGAACTGTTCTTGACAAGAAACTAGGTGGCATCACCTCTGGTGCTGCTTTAGAGTTTCCTACATGCAGCTAGGGTGTCACTGGGGAGGAGAGCACACAGGCACCACCC
Source organism: Avahi laniger (assembly GCA_963575035.1). Lineage (NCBI taxonomy): Eukaryota > Metazoa > Chordata > Mammalia > Primates > Indriidae > Avahi > Avahi laniger. The sequence goes on along the minus strand of CAUYSK010112933.1, from coordinate 7,780 downwards.
AACCAGGAAATTCTGCAGACCCAGTGGCAGCAGAGGAATACAGAAATAAGGGTCTCTTTTAACCTCTCTGGTAATAATTGTTCTACTATGCATGTACTGATGAAAAATGTGATTCTCTGAAACATGACTGTTCTTCCAGACCCACTATAGGTGGACTATGTTTCTATGTGCGTAAGCAGCATTTCATGGTGGGTAACACAGTAAAATATTATGGGAAAGAGACCCAGAGCATCATGCTAGTGTGTGCTAAGTAAATATGTGCTCAATTAAAGAATGAATAAACTACTCCAAGGACATTCCCTGGATGGCTTTTAGCAGTCTGTGAGACTCCGGAGCAAGCCTCATTTAATTGTGGTAGATTTCAATGACCTCATCTGTCCAGATCTCTTCCAGTGCTAAAATCATATTATACCATATCATCACAACAGCATAAACATTCTTATGGAATTTAAGGGTCCATACGCACTTTGGATTCTGCTTTACCAGCTGGCAAAAACTCCATTTCAAAAACTGGATTATCATGGTGGCCAACAATTACGAAGTAGAAGCTTCCAGACATTGTCTTCGATATATGGCTCCTAATTAATTAAATGAAAAATAATATATATTTTTAGTAGTCAATATTGAAATTCAGAAATGGCTAACAGGAAGTCTAGAATTCATTTATTTTTTTTCCTTAAACCTGACATTGTAGAGGAGGATGCCATGAAACTTGGCATGCTTTCCAGTATACTACCATAGATATATGGCTTTGGGACTAAATAAATTATATATCTGTGATATGTCCTGTAGAATCTAATGTACTATATTTTCATAGGGAAATCAGAAGACCTCTAGTATGAAATCATAAAGACAACATCCTCACCACCTGAAAGTTTGGAACATTTAGCTCAAGGGTTCCTATGTATCTGGTGGAGTAAGCTGGGCTTAACTTAGATTGGACCAGTTAGCACCAGCATTGACACTGGGAAAAATTAATAGAGGATACCTGTAAGTTAAGTACAACAGACAGTGGTGAGAAGGCAAAGGAAGCAATTGTCTTAGAAATTTCCAGGAGGCATCCTTCAAAGGAAGCTGAAAACAACTCTACCTCATGTCATCTACACAGAAAGGAGAGAAACTCGCATTTATCCGCAGACTGTGTGCTGTATTTTTCTTCTTTCTACCTGTGTGCTATAAATATAGGTCTCTGCAAATGTAAGAGCTAATGATATGCCTCCTTATACATCAGCTTATAAGAAAGGAAGAAACAGTTTTGTATTCTAGAAAAGATGAAAGAAATAATCCCAAAAGGAAGACATTCTGAGAAAGTGAGAGGTCTTGGAACTCAGGTTAACAGTTTGGCTAAAGAAATGAGAAACTGGGGGAAAAGTATCAGTGATTCCATGGCTTTTAGCACAGATAATTGAAATCTGGAGGGACGGACAGACAGCCGGAAGAATGGATAACAGATGGGTGGGGGATTGGTGGATTTACACACGCATGTATTATTTAGCACAAGGGTTTTGGAGTCTGACAAAGCTAGGTTGAAGCCTAGCTCTGCCACTTACGGGTAATATGACCACAGGCAGTCAGATGTTGGTTTTCTCATCTGCAAAACAGAGATAACACTGTAGCTACTTTATGGTGTACTTATGAGGATTATACAATCTAATGCATGTAAAGCACCTGGCATAGTGTCCGGCTCACAGTAAGTGCTCAATAAATGTTATCTAGAATGACGTGAAAGATCACACGCACACTGGTATGTGGTGACTAGAAATTTTGCAACGTGGGGTGGAAATCTAGTTAACCAGGAGTGTACGGTTGGTCCCCCGGAATACACGTGAGGTGTATTAGAGCCCAAGACTCGTCAAGCCTCACTGGGCCTCCGCTGATTCACATAGAACTTGCAATGAAATCAGAAGAAATCTGAAATGTATTTCCTAATGAATGACACATTTTGTAAAGGAAATTGGGGCATAGCTGGCACTTTTAACTCCAGAACTGGAAGGCTGTGACTGTGGAAGAAAAGGCAGATAGGAGACTCTTGGCGTAATGAAGTAGGATTTTTTAAAATGTTATTTGGGGCAGGGGGTGGCATACTACAGACTGCAGGCCAAATCTAGCCTGGCCTGTCCTCTTGCAACCGTCTAAGGCTGCTTCCCCTCTTCAGTGGCAGAGCCGAGTAGCTGCGACAGAGACCATCTGGCCCACAAAGCCAAAAATATTTACTATCTGGCCTTTTACAGAAAAAGTTTGCCCCTGTTTTATAGGAAAGATGAAAAAAAGGCCCAAATAGTTAAAGTGGATAACAAAGACAAGCAGGAATGATAAAAAAAAAAAAAAAAAAAAAAAAGCTGTGCAAAACCAGGAGAATTGGCAAAAATTCTCCAGGGAAAGCGAGGGGATGAGAGATGGAGACTGGAAATCTGAACAAAGTAAACAATGATATCATGAATTCTTGCTGGACTAGGTTTCAGAGCTGGGGTGTGCCAAGGGCAGGGCTTACTTTCTTCAGCACAAATATTTAAGCAGCAGCGAAAAAATGTTTAAGCAGCAGCAGAAGGAAGAATATGCATAAGGAAGATAACCTGCACCCACCCACCCTCCATGGAACTCGATGATTGGGAGCAGCACAGTGCTAAGCGCTGCAGGCAGACAGACAGAAAGAGAACTGAAAGAACCACCGACAGCACAAGGGTGCTGTTACAAATTATCCAGCTGGGCAGAGGATGAGACAGAGCTTTCTTTATATACATTCTGTCCTTGACTTCAGCTGCCAATGACTTGATTTGGTAAACAGCTAAAGAAGCAAGAAGGGCTATAACTCTTCATTCAATTCTGCCAAGGAAAATCTGACAGGTGAAGTGGAGGAACTGAAAACCCTGGGAGAAAATGACCCCATTGTTTCAGGAAGGGAATGGCTGCAATCACTTAGCAAATATTTGATATGGGGCAAAGGTGAGGCAAACTCTAGAATTCCGCCCTGTGCGATATATGGAACTTTCTGTGAGGATGGAAATGTTCTATACCTGTGCTGTCCGACATGGGAACCAGTGAGCATTGGAAATGTGGCTAGTGTGAACTGGATTTTTAATTTTAATTAATTTAAACATAAATAGACACACGTGGCTAGTGGTTATAGTATTGGACAGTGAAGCTCTAGAACAGCGTTTCCGAACTTTTTATAAAAGTTTGGGACCTCCTCCACCTTCTCCCCACCAATAAATTACTTAGAATTCAAATACAAATAAAACAACTGCTGTGATTGAAGTGCCTGTCTTGGTGTGAGTGTGTATGTGTCTGCTCAATTTTGCTGTCACCTTAAATAGGTGCCCTTGAAGCATCTCCAAGGAAGGCTTGGTCTAGAGGTGGTCAGGAGGTAGCTCCACAGAATTTGGAAATAGGTTAAACTAGGAAATTTGGACAAGAGAAGAATTTAAGATGGTTTCCAGATGTCTGGCTGGGTGAACAAGCGGAATAAGTGGTCCCCTCCCAAGATGTCCACACCCTAATCTCTGGAACCTGTGAATATGTCAAGGTTCATGACAAAGAGGAATTAAGGTTGCAGATGTAATAAAGCTGCTCATCAGCTGACCTTAAGATAGAAGATTAGCCTGGATCATCCAGGTGGGCCTGATGTAATTACAAGGGTCCTTAAAAGCAGGACATAAAGGAGGAAAGTCGGGAAGTGTAACTATGGAAGGATGGTCATGGAGAGGTAATGTTGATGGTTTTGAAAATGGAGGAAGGGGCCACAGCTAAGGAATGCAGGAGGCCTCTAAAAGCTGGAAAGCACAAGGAAACATTCTCCCCTACAGCCTCCAAAAAGAACGCGACCTTACAGACACCTTGATCTTAGCCCAGCGAGACCTGTGTCGGACTTCTATGCTACAGAACTGTAAGATGATAAACCTGTGTTGTATTAAGCCACTAAATTTGTAGCAATTTGTTACAGTAGCAGTAGGAAACTAACATACATGTCAAAGCTGGAAAACCCCCAGGTATGAGAGAAAAGGAAGGAAATACTCAAGGAGGTATCAGCAAATGAGCAGAAGGTGCATTCTAGGAAGAGACTTAGGACAAAAGGGAGTACATTTACCCTGGGGCATGGGGTTCAAGGCACTGTGGAAAGGTGTTGCAGGGAGACAATGACGGTCAAGGTGAAGATATCTGGAGCAATGTGGGGCTGATAGTGTGGAAAAGAACAGGGGCTCTGTTTTTTCCAGCATGCATCCCTAACACAGCCTGGTACACAGAAAGTGCTCAATAATTGCCATATGGAACTAAGATAAGGAGGGGGGTTGAAGGTTGGAAAGTGTTGTCAGGTGATGCTGGAATGCAAGGATGAGACATGGTGGGATTTCAGTGTTAAGCAGCCTCAACACTGCAAAGAACCTTCTGAAAGCTCCAGTGCTGAGGCCCTAGAGGCCTGACAGCGAAGTCTGTGTTCAGGTGGTCCACAGCACCTTTGTGAGAAGTTGCTGAAGTTTGTTAAGGTACCTATGAACAAATCGTCCGTGACAAGGGACTGGACTTGGTGGCTGATGAGAGGGAGCCAGGACTCCCATTTGTGGTGGAAACAGCAGCTGTCCCTGGTGGTTAGGGCAAGTTGGGCTTCTTTTGAGAGGGAGACAACTAAAGAAATCAACTTGGTGATACGAGGAACTTCTCTGGCCTGGGCATAGAGGCTCTCACCTGTAATTCCAGAACTTTGGGAGGCTGAGGCTGGAGGGTCACTTGAGGCCAGGAGTCTGAGACCAGCCTGGGCAACATAGCGAGACCCCATCTTTACACAAAATAAAAATTTTTTAAAAGCCAGGCATGGTGGCATGCAACTGTATCTCAGCTACTTGGGAGGCTGAGGCAGGAGGATCACCTGAGCCCAGGAGTGCCTAGGTTGCAGTGAGTTATGATTGTACCACTGCACTCCAGCGTGGGTGACAGAGTAAGACCCTGTCTCACAAAAAAAGAAACGAACTATACAACAATAAGACAAGGGAAACCTAGATTAAGAGCAGTTCATCTACATGCACCCTAAAGTTTTAACTTACTGCAAGCTCAGTAAGAGGCAGCAGTCTGATATAATGGCCAAAAAAGTTAATGCAATTATAGGCTGCATTAAGAGAAAGACAATGTCCAAGTAAGGTTGAGAAAAATGTCAATGTCCTCTTTACTGATAATATCTTTGGGGAAGGTACTCAGTTCTGGGAATCACATTGTAAAAGAATCGATAACTGAACTGTGTTGGGGGAAGAGCAGGCTCTAGGCTAGGGAGTGTCCCGGAAATGATAAAAGCAACTGAAAGTACTGAGGATGTTTAAACTGAGGGGGTGGGATGGGGAAAGGGAGTGGGTCTGGCAAAATACTATCTAAGCTGTCTAACGGAAAAGGGATTTGGCTAGGGGATAGCAAATAAGCTTCCTCTCCTGAGCGAATTTCAATCACCTGTTTGTGACTACCAGGAACCGCTGCTGAGAAAGATTCTCAGACTAAGTGCTGTCAACAAGAAAGAACCCTGTGCTCAATTGTCCCTGTTGGCTATATGGGTTTGGGAGGTGCAGTGTCTACATGAGGGCCAATTTGCTAACTCTGGACTAGACAGACTTATTCCAAACTGCTCCATAGGCCAAGCCCAGGGCTGCTCATTTGAAGTTAGGAGGAAAACAGAAATGTGTAAGGGGCAGCTAGAAACCACCAGTGCCAGAGTGGGAGGATGAGCTCAATGAACTTAGAAGTTCCTTCCAACTATGGAATCTTAAGTTTCAGGCAAATGAAAGACAACACTCGAGGACTCCAGTTCCAAAGCCACCCATTTTTTTGGCAAACCTTTTTACAGCCTCTACAGAGGAACTTCTAGATAAGCTGCCTTTTGCTCCCGATGGCAGTGGTTTCAGTTGTTCCACAGACCCAGGGCTACAAGAGTAAACTGGTGTGGCATGGCGCATGTCTGTTGCAATGAGGAGTATGAATACCATTGATAGGTCTCTAATGTGACAGTTTCTCAATATTAGAAGTAATTCCCCTATCCCTAAATGAGGTTATGTTGGCATTTGGAGAACATTTTATCTAATTCTATTCAACTTCGGGACCAAAGGGTCTTCTTTTAACAGTGACCAAGTGCTTCTACTTTTAAACAGCATTTACAACATGAACACTTCATCATTTCACTATTCTGCTCAAAATCCTTAATGCTTCTCAGCAACAGGACCATGTACTAGTATTCAAAATGATTCCCACATTGCTCCACATGTCTTTTCTCAACCTTTTCCACCTCTGCTGGAGTTGACTGGTTTACTTTTTTGTCCCAAACTCACTTTGCTTGTACCCACTCAGGAGTTATTGTTCGTATTTTTCTCTTTTATGCTTGGAATGTTCCCCCTGATTCTGTGTGCAACCCTTACCCATCCTTTAAAGTCAACTAAGTCCCTCCTCCTCCACAGTGATTTCCAACAAAAACCTACAGGCTCTCTACCTCCTATGATAATCCTGTCACTCTTGCTGCCTCTAAAATACTTTCAGTTTTTCACAGCCAGAGAGCAAAACTCACTGTACTCTTCTTTAGTGCAGTGCAGAAGATGACACTGATCCAATTTTGTCCTCATGGTACTTAAATACCTTATACTCCCAGTGCCCAACTCTGGAGTCAGGTCAGACTCCTCACTGCCCCCAAGAGGGTCCTGATTTTTTTTTTTTTATTCCTTTGCTCATTTTTCTCCCCTCCTGTGATGTTCTCCTTTTTGCCGGTCATCCAAATCCTACCCGTGAAGCCCCTGATAAAGTCACACTTTTTCCACAGAGATAACCTTTTTTTTGAGACAGAGTCTCACTGTGTTGCCCTGGCTAGAGTGAGTGCCGTGGCGTCAGCCTAGCTCACAGCAACCTCAGACTCCTGGGCTCAAGCGATCCTCCTGCCTCAGCCTCCCGAGTAGCTGGGACTACAGGCATGCGCCACCATGTCCGGCTGATTTTTTCTATATATTTTTAGTTGTCCAATTAATTTCTTTCTATTTTTAGTAGAGACGAGGTCTCGCTCTTGCTCAAGCTGGTCTCGAACTCCTGAGCTCAAACAATCCGCCCGCCTCGGCCTCCCAAAGTGCTAGGATTACAGGCGTGACCCACCGTGCCCGGCCTCTGTCAGCTTTTTAAAACTTTTCAACTATTTTTTTTCCCCCTGGGATCCTTGGAGTGTTGCCCAGCATATGTGTAGTTATAGGGTTAGTCAAAGAGTATAGTGAGTTTATTTGCAAATTTGGGGTTTCACCCTCTATAACTTCCTCCTTTTGGGAATTTTCTTCCTCAATTTTTAGATCCCTTGGCAGGCCCATATTCTGACTCCTCAGACTAAAAAGACTGTGGTTTGTTGCTTGAATTCCATCTGCTGTGGCACAGACTTGGTTGTGCCCTCACGGGATAAACTGTATAAATGTAAATTATCATCCGGTGTGGTTCGTTTCTTTGAAGGACTACAGACTATCCATTTTCTGCCTGCTTTCGGTTGTTCTCTAGTATCTTCAAAAAGTTGATTTTATGTTTGTCCATGGTTTATAACTGTTATTGGATGGAGGGGAAACTCTGCCATTACAAAGCCAGATCTCTTTTTCATTATTATTGTTATTATTACTGTTATTGTTGTTGTTGTTGTTATTATTATTACTATTTTGGAGACAGAGTCTCGCTCTATTGCCCTGGCTAGAGTGAGTGCCGTGGCGTCAGCCTAGCTCACAGCAACCTCAAACTCCTGGGCTCAAGCGATCCTCCTGCCTCAGCCTCCCGAGTAGCTGGAACTACGGGCGCC
>CAUYSK010112931.1:0-23464 GCA_963575035.1 Avahi laniger | reverse complement strand
AATCCCACCAACAGTGCATGAGTGTTCCTATCTCTCCGCATCCACACCAACATTTACTTGTGGAACTTTTTGATAAAAGCCAGTCTCACTAGAGATAAGTGATATCTCATTGTGGTTTTGATTTGCATTTCCCTGATGATTAGAGATGTTGAGCATTTTTTCATATTTTTTTGACCATTATTCTGTCGTCTTTTGAAAAGTTTCTGTTCGTGTCCTTTGTCCACTTTTAGATAGGGTTGTTTGATTTTTTTCTTGCTGATTTTCCTGAGTTCTAAATAGATTCTGGTTATGAGCTCTTTATCAAATGTGTAGCATTCCAAAATTTTCTCCCATTCTGTAGGTTGTCTGTTTGCTCTTGTGACAGTTTCTTTGGCTGTGCAGAAGCTTTTTAATTTGATCAGGTTCCATTTATTTATTTTTGTTGTTTCTGTGATTGCCTTTAGGGTCTTCTTCATAAATTCTTTGCCTAGGCCTATTTAAAATGCATTATGACATTCTGTATTTCAGTAAAATATATATAAGCAATTTGTTAGAAAATAAAATGGTATGAACAAGCAACTACCAAAAGAAATAAAAATAATATACATCATTTAAAAATCTGTTAAAAATTTTTCTTCACCAGATTAGTAAAAATTAAAAATATTGATCTTAATGTTAGAAAGGCTTTGAGTGTATACTGTTGGTATGTCTTTAAGTGGTACCTATCTGGAAGGCAATTTGGAAACACATCAATACATCATATGCATTCCCTTTGATTCAGCAATTACCATTCTAGATATTTGTCATCTACAGAAACAAAGATAAATATATATGTATTATGATGGTCAACACAGCATTGATTTTTAGAAAAAAATGTTCATGGGAGTAATTTTTTTTAATGTCTCAGGTTTATTGAGATAATTTGCAAATAAAATTGTATACAATGTCCCCACCAGTATTTCCATGCAAAAATATCTCTTTAGAAACAAATATAAGGATCTGCAAGCACAGTTATTTGTGTGCAAGTGTGAGAGGGGTATGGGGAGAACCTGAGAGAGTCTAATGTTGTTATACACCAATCTGTTAGCAGGTGAAATGAGATTATATGGAAAAGACAGTAAGAGAAGAGACCTTTCATTCTCTACCATATAATGTTAAGATTTTCTTTTTCCCTGAAGGAGTTTGTACAACTTTATAACTTAAGAAGATATTTCAGTTGGGAAAAACATTTTCGTATATGAATACTTCACTTTGATGGAGAAAAAGAATATTAAAAATAAGACCAAAAGTGAAATTTACTCACTAATGTAAAACAACAATTCTTTTCATATCGTACTAAAGTAAGTAATCATGTTTAACTTGGATTTGTTAAAATGTTTATAACAAACTTGCTTAAATTATTTGAAGAAAATACTAATTTTCAGCCACTGAAAGCAAATTATTAGAGGTTTGAATTTAAATAGGCAGATGATTTAATTTTAGGATACAAAGTGGTAAACAAAGACAATGCACGTAAACAGATTATTAGAATTATAAACAGCAAGTATAATTCATGCTGATAACATTTTAAAATACAAATAAGTGAATACTATTGGAACAAAATCAGTAAAAATGGTCAAAATTGGAAAACAGTAAAACCCATGTAATTAAATATTCAATGTGAATGATACTTTTAAAAATAAATTGAGACTTGGCAATTTCTCTATGAATCTCTTAAACTATAAAGTCTTCATAATATGCATATCTTAAAGAAAAATTCCACTTTTTGAAGTATAAATAAATTCCCGGGTTCCTTTTCCAAGACTTTACAAAGAATTTTAGAAGAAAATAAACCATGTTCATGCTGGATGATTTATACCTCATAAAAGGTTAATAGAATACTAGAAATCTGATCAATGCATGCATTTATTTTAGTATAGCCAACCGAGTTTTATTAAGTTTATAATTCTGTGTTACAAGAGAGATGCACATGCCTTAGAGACCTGCTGACCACTGTATGATGATGTCATATATGTCTTAGATTGGAGCTCAAACCTGAAACCCTGGAAAAATATCAACAACAGATGTCACAGGAGGCTGATAACACTCTTCAAACTTTCAGTAAGCTGTCTACAATGTATTGTGGACTTTTAGGTTTGCTTGTTTGTTTTAAGTGATAAAATTACTTTAAGGGGGGGAACAAATATGAATTAAAGAGCAAGCAATCTGAGAAATATCTGGGCAACAAATTTAAAAGCCAAATGATAATGCCCTAGAGCAATTTGGAAACTGCTGCAACCCTCTCCTAGTCTGTTTGTACTGCTATAACAAACTACCATAAACTGGGTAACTAACAAACAACAGACATTTATTTTTCTCAGTTCTGGAGTCTAGGAAGTCCAAACTCAAGACACTGACCGATTCAGTGGATGGTGAGGGCCTACTTCCTTATGGATGGCAGGATTTTTTTGCTGTATCACATAGCAGAAGGGACAAGGTAGCTCTTTGGGGCCTCTTTTACAAGTATACTAATTCCATTTGTGAGGTTTATGCCCTCATGATGTAATCACATCGCAAAAGCCCCACCTCCTAACACTGTCATCTTGGGCGTTAGGATTTCCACATATGAATTGGGAGGTGGGGCCTAAGCAAATAATCCTTTGCAAACCCCAATAAAAGATTTTTTAAAAAATATTTGTGAAGGACAGAAGGAAGAGGAAAGGAGCAAAAGAATGGAGCGAGGCTGAGGGCAAGTCTGGCAGGCAGCTGGGCCAGCAGACAGCAGACATGAAGCATGATTCTTTCAGTACCTGAGGTTTAGTCTGGTCGTAGGATGCTCCTCAAGAAGTGTAGACGGGAACGGAGAGGGTAGGCACTACAAATGTTAACATCCAAGGCAAACTGATGAAATCAAATTCAAATCAAAACATACAGGACTCGTAATCAGGCAAGCAAGTAATTTGTTTTTAAAGTCCTGAATGGTGATGTTGCTCAGGATCAGGCCAATGACAGTACTTGACTCCTCCGTTGCTCAATGAATTAAGGCTAACTCCAAACAAGGTGGAGTAGAAATAAGAAGAGATCTCAACACATCAGAAAGAGGTGATTCAAGATGCCTGTCAAGCTGGAGAGATTCTACACGGACTTCAGAACAAGTGAGGAACTGAAAGGGAAACCAGGAAAATAGGACTGGGCAGGGAGAGGCAGAGAGAACAGAAGGGGCCGGGGCTCCATGCATGCTAATGTTTAGGTCTCACCCTGTCATTGAAGGTACCTGGTTAACTCTGACGTTAGCGGCAGGCCCATCTGTTGATGGTTCGGGTTCCCAACTTACTAAAGGGAATATTCTTATTTATTTAGGACTGGGTAGGCTGCCTGCAGCAGCACAGGGCTGAGTAGGAAGGAACAAACATCAATCCTTCGGGGGAAACCTAGAGCACTCACTGATACTTTAGAACCTGGAAGATCCTCTGTTTAGCTTGTTTATTTGATATGTTTACATTTGTCTTTCCATATATGAGCAGTGATTGTAACCTTTCAACACAGTGCAAAAGCCCTAGCAACTTAAACAGAGGAGCAGAGAGATCCCCTTTCTTAAGGCTCTGCCTCAAATGGCTTTACAAACATAGAAATTTACCTTGAAGTAAATTCATGAACTCACAAGGTGATGGTCTTTCTTTTAAATATTTAATTTCTGCTAAACGGTAAAAAGAAAAACTGTCTCTACACTCAGAAAACTGTGACCGAGGACTACCCTTTCTGCCAATCGACAAGCTACACATCCCTTTCCAGCAGTAGCAGGGAGAATGAGCAAAGAGACACGGCAGCAATGAGAAGTGAGATTTTAAGATGTCTCCCCTGAACGATGCATTCTACGTGCAAACTGACAAAGGATATGTTAGATGTTTACTGAATCTTCAGGCAGAAATAATCAGATGACTGGATGCTGTTCCAAGGGCAACCAGCACAGGTGATGCTTTATTCATTTTCATGTAAATTAAACAACTTATTTATGGGATATATTTCTAAGTCAAATGTATTTAGATTATATATTGTATGCGCACGTGTGCATGTGTGTGCATATATGAAATTTACTTTTCCCAGTAGGTGAATGATTTCGTGTTTGTTTTAACTTTTTCAAAAGCCCCTCTCACAATGACTGTGAAGTAATGCAGCAAAATCCACAAGAGTGAAGAGCACAGAAATTAATAAGCGGATGTGAAGCTTCCATTAATTTTTAGAAGATCAAAAAACAAATGAAGCATATATTCAGACAAAGGGAAGAAAACTGTAGTTCAGAATACAGGAAGTTTGGAAGTAAGCCTAGAAAAATCCAAGACACACAGCAAGTTTGAGAACAAGAAAGACTTATGTGACTTGAGGTTATGCTAGCTGATATGTGTGAAAGAAACTTGAAATCTCAGTCTGACAATGTAACAGAAGTTCACTCTTAATGGGTGAACTCCTAATCAGGGATTGGCATTCCTCTAAAGCATGAGTCCTGGACCATGGCTACTTCTATCCTATGCCTTGACAGTCTTCAGAAAGTGGATTCAAAATTAAACCAAACCAGAACTATCTACTCAGAATAATCTGCTAAAATTTTACATTCAAAGTAAAAGGATACTATGAAAAAGAAACCCTCAGCAAATAGGAAGAAATATTTAGCATTTAAAAATATGACTGATAATTTTTTTAAAACAATAATAGAGAAGAAAAGGGAGTTTCTCTACTGAATGATATCTAATAAAAAAATAATAAAATTAGAAAATCCTTATTTTGTAACATAATGTAATTATCGATTCAGGAATTCACGTGAAAATTATCAATGGATGTCAGAATTAATTGGTGCCAGTTTGTCAAGTAACAGAATATTCAGAGTGGATGCATTATCCCACAGATCATTTCCTGGTTGAAAGGAGGAATAATCCCCTACAATGAAAAAGATTGCAGTTACTTCCGTAATAAAATGACCATATTTCACATCATGAATTGTGAAAGAATCCGGCCTTATGGGTCTCCTGGTGTGATTGAATATGAAGAATGCATCCTCACCTATGAACTATCACCCTGAGTGTTCAGCTCTAATCTAATCAAGACCTACCCCTGTGCTATACAATATGGTCAACACGTGAATTGTAACTAGTCCAAATTAAGATGTGCCGTAAGGGTAAAATGTATATCAGATATTATAAATATAGCACTTTAAAATATGGTAAAATATATTATCAATTTTTATATTAGTTACATGGTCAAATGAAGTAGTTTGAATAGATTGGGTTGAATTAAATATTAAAATAATTTCACCTTATTTTTTGAGGCTATTATGACATTTAAAATTATGTATGTGGTGCAAATTGTATTTTTTATTGGACAGCACTGCTTTATATCTAACTTCAAAACACAGGTCATGGAAAATGAAGTTAATGACCCTAAGAGGAAGGAATTAAGCAAATCCACATCGTGGAATGGTCTACCCTAAAACTGTCCTGAACTCATCAGAAATTCAGCAACATGGAAAAAAATTAAGGGAACTTTTAAAATGAGACTAAAGTAGAACAACAAAGGCAATGTGAACAGATTGCATTGGATTTAGAAGGGGAAGAAAACACAAATGTCCAGCCAATGAGTTAAAAAAATTCAGTAAGAATGAAATATTAAATGATGATATTGAATTATTACTTTCTTAAGTAATATGATACCTAATGATATTATATTTATGTAGAATATCATCCATATTCTTAGAAGATGTATTCTGAATGACTTTTCAGTAACAATCTATATATTACTTTTAAATGTTTGAACAAATGTGAGAAAAGAATCAAAGAAACTGGAAAAATATTAAAAACTGCTGAATCTAGATAGAGGATTGTACGATTTTTCTACACATGAAGATTTTCTTATTAAAAAAGCAAGAGTCCAACATTAGAGGTGGACAGGAATAGCCAAAAATTTTACATTTTCTACTATTCTGTGGTGGTATTCTACTTTCTTTCATACATATTTACATTGATTTTATATGTATACATATCTCTAAAATATATATATACATATGTAATATTACAGTTCTATAATACAGAACTGTAAGAAATCTCCACAAAAAATCAGTTACTGTATACACTGATATTGATTTAATTCTTTCTATTCAGTGATTATTTGCAATTGAAACACCAGATGAAAATATGGTGAAGATACTCCATCACTATCATCAACTCTGTAATTTTTACTCATGTAAATGTAAAATTGTAATTGAATAAAATTGTATTGGATTCTTATGGATAGTCATTGTAATTAAAACATCAAATTATGAGAAGAAAAATACTTTTATAGTAACTTGTCATAGATTTCACCCTTAAATAGGCATCTCTACAGCTTTCAGCAACTTGACAAATCACATTTTAATGCTACGTATCTGTCTTATTTGGCTTCATTTGAAATTTACCCTTTACTTTCTCTTCCTAATCACAGAATTAAATTTATGACTTCTAATTCTGTAAGTGCAGGTCTTTCATAAAGAAGATATTAAAATAGAATCCTAGTCATCTCCAAAGACTGCAAATACACATAACATTGGTTACAAATGATACAAAGTAGACTGTTTCACAAATTTCAGTGGTACTCTGGAAATTAGGGAGCATGTAAAAATAAATTTTGTACAGCAACATTTATATAATTTTAACTATAAATGTATATATTTAATAGTCATTTAACTTTAAAGCAGATACTATGGGTGCCTGGAAAAATTGTCATAGAAAAAAACATGTTTTTTACCATTCACCAATTTTTGACAATGGAGACTTCATAACTGCTAATATTTCTATTTAAATAGGCCACATAGCAAGGTACTTCTCTTTTGATACCTTTTTAGGTCCTATGTACCCTAGAGAGCCTCAGTCACCATTGATTAATGAGTAGTTCCCCAAGAAACAGACCTTAGAAATCAGCACATTGTGTAAGTTAATGAAACAGGATTAGAAAATGTTCACATTAAAGAGGAAAGACAAGAAGAAATAATAAAAATAGCACAGATAATTTTGTTGTTTCTCTGAAAGAAATATTTATTATAAAGTATATACATTATATATTAGCATCATTGAATTGCTAGTTTTCCTAGCTATTGATTCTTCTCTATCTTTTGCAAGAATATATTTCTGACCAATAACTAATTTATTCATAATCACAAAATTAAATTACCATCCAACAGATGCAACAGCTTGAAAACATCATGATTAATAAAAAGTATTTCATTCAAATAAATTCTTTGACAGTGTATTTGTATTGATATTAGAAAGCATAGCCAATAATGATTAATTGCTTATGGTCGCCATTAAGCTAATTTTAGGAAATATAGATTTTTTTTCAGATTTATGGTATTTATAAAAGTTATGGCACAGGCCCATGAATGTCACACTTTCTGGCATTTTTGTTTTCCTATGCATTATCAAAAAAGTCCTCTAGATGGCAGTGTTTACCACAGTTAGAAATTATTTTAGACCTATTTTAACTCTTACGATGACATTCAATTGAGCTAAAAACTAAATAACTGAAATTCGATTTTTTTTACACTCAACATTTCTTCAGTATTTTTGTTTTGGTGTGAATGAATGTTCAACTAATTCAGCAAGTTTTTGCTTATTTATTAGGTTGCTATTGCAATTTAATTTGCAATATTCAAGAACAATTAAGTTGACCAACTTTTAGAATATAAATATATATGTGATCTGTATCCTTTGCAGGAATTAAAGTGAGTTACTGAGTCCATGGTAACCAGGATGAAAGAAATCTTAGCAACTAATCACACAAACAGCATTATTTTTTTTCTAAGCTTATATATAATCAAAGATTTGAAGGTAGGTAGAGATGCTTTTTTAGAATTTATAGTCTTAGACTCAAGGCAGATTTCACCTTCTATTTGAAGTAATTTTGTTTTAATTTTTCTCACCTGATGAACATTCCAGATAAGTCATAGATGTATATCATAATCTAGGGCAATCATATTTTGTCAAAAAACTTGTGGGTGGGTTAAATTACGTTTAACTATTACATCGTAGAAATCATAAAGGTATGATATAAATTTAACTTTTATTCTGGATATATTGCACATAAGTATTAAACTAATAAAAATACCTCATGTATATTATAGAATCTTTTCTGAAAATGAGGATGGACAGAAATGTCCAAGTTTAGGCCCTATGGTTGACTTGAAAATTTGCTGTGCCTTCTATTAATACAAAGATAGAACATTGGTTTCTAAAGCTTAAGAGAAATTTATTTCTTCAGATTTCAAGTAGTATTTCAGAAAAATAATTTGTAGCATATTTAGTACAAATTCTTCTAGGTCTATACTAATTAACTGCAGTGCTATTTTAATTTTTGATTTGGAAATTTAGAGACAGATACAAATGTTCTTAAATGTATAAATATACCAGTGCTATTCATCCAAAGCAGGGGTCCTCAGCTTTGGCAATACTGCCAGTTTGAGACAGATAATTCTTTGTAGTGTGGGCATATTTGTGTGTGTTGGAGGAGGAGGAAGTTGTTCTGTGCATTATAGAATATTTATATCATCCCTGGCCTCTACTCACTAGATACAGTAACAACCCACCCCTTCCTTCCCATGAAACCCCTCCTCCTTCCATGCTTCAAATGTGGCAATCAAAATGTCTCCAGACAGAGAGGCACAATTACTCACTCCCAGTTGTAAACAACTGATACAAACATTTGATTTTTTTTTTAATTTTCTTATTCTCCCTTGTAATTGTAAAATGCCAATCAAGTAGCTCTTAGAAAGCAATGGCAGTGATATGACTGGACAACGATAATGAACTGGAACCAGGCACTTACCCACCTTGAGAAGTTCCCCATCTCTAATTCTTTCTGTGAATCATCATTTTTCTTATGTTTTCTCTTTCAACCTTCGTTTGCTATTCTGATCTATATAATGAAAAACTGCTTCTAATCATTCCTGAGTATACAGCACTAACTATTTACAGAACAATTAGACTGATCTTAGAGTATTTCTCTTACAGATTCAGGTTCTTTGATGAGTGGGTTTGGCCCATTTTAAATTTATCTTTATAAATGCAATCAAGTGTTGGCAGAATGAGGCAGATCCATCAATTCTTGCAGGATAGCCTGAGTCCACATTCTGTGAAGATAGCTGCTTTTTTAAATAAGTATGTGGATGAAATGTACAGAGAGACATTTTCAAAGAAGGAGAAACTCTTGTGTGGGCTTTGGAGATGACTCAAATGTGTCCAACTTATGTATTTTATTACCTCCTGTTGACACCTTCTGTGCACAGCGTGACCTGGTACCCCAACATTGCTCACCAAGTGCCCTAAGCCCCTCTGTTCTGTTCTAAGCAGTCTGTTTTCCCCTAAAACATACCAAAATAGCCTCACTCCCAGCCCAAAGTAAAACTAAAATTTAGCTCTAGATATCCAATCTCTGAGAGGAAGTAGGAAAAAAACTTAAATCTAATTAATATGTGGATGATACATAAATTCCTTGACCCTCTGGCCAGTACTTTCATCAAAAGAATGCTTGGTAGCAAAATTGATATCTGAATGGTAAAAAGATAGGAATAACTTTTTTCCCGAAGTTCTGTTTTTGCTTCCCCTTCTCCTCCATGAGCCAGGATACACTGTATTTAAGATGCCTTTTAGGTACTTGTTACTCACTGCAGATCAATAGCATCAGAATCCCCTGGGAACTTGTTAGAAATGTAGGATCTCAGCGCTCCCCACCCAAATACATGTCAGACCTGTATTTTAAGTTAGCAAGATCTCTGGGCAATTTTTATTCACATTAAAGTTTGAGAAATAGGAAATCAGTTTCAGTTAATTACTCTAAAATTTTATTTAAATTACGAGGTCAACTTTAGTATAATATTATCCTTACAATAATAAACTCAGTAAACAATCTGGACCAACATGAACATTATAGAAACACTAATTATTGAAAACTAGATTGCAAGGATATTTATTTATACATATTATCAAGAACTTGCTAGTGAGCAAACTATTAAGATTAATGGAACAAGCAAAATGTTTGAAATCTAAAATATAGAGGAGAGACATGATGATTATTCACAAAGTAGAGACGATTCTCAGGGTAATAAGCCTCTACTGTAAAAAAAAAATGAGTAAGAACACCCATCTCAATTATGCTTAAGATATTACAGACATTGTGCTAATCAGAAGATTTTTTTCAGTATAGGAGGTATTTTTAATAGGGATTTTTTATGTAGTGAGATTTTTAAAATAAATTTTTGAATGAACTAATTAACAGATTTATAGCACTGAATGTATAGACTTTATGTGTCATAATTACTTCATGAAATTCTCACTTCTACTTTTTCCTACCAATTGTGATATTTACATAAAGTTTCACTTAGTCTTTCGGATTACTTATCCGTCTTTATGTATCCATAAGTTGGCCTTATTCTGTGGGGAGGGAAATATGACTTGAAATAATGTAATTACTCTCTTTTAACATAGCCATTAAAGACATCTCCATTGGTATAGTTATTACTTGTAGAAATTAAACAAATTAAATTTGCAATTAAGGCATAGATAAATATAACATGTCTTTGTTCTCTAACAATCAAAACATTCCATAAATATTTTTGTAGCATAAGGAAACATTTATAACCTTTTCAAAATTATTATAAGTATTTATTGTTTTTCTTATATTTTATAAGCGATAATTTTCCAAGGAAATTTTTTTAAAAATTAGGCTTTGTAATAAGCACCACATATAAAGTTTCTTATGACATACTATCTTTTTAATCAATCTCTCTCATAATAAGCACCACATATAAAGTTTCTTATGACATACCTCTTTTTAAAATCAGTCTGTCTCATGATGACTCCTGGCTTACTTTGGAGCACTAACCACATTCCATATAGCCAAAAAGTTTCTTTGAGGCTTTCCTAATCCTTTCTGAATGTTTCACCAATGTGTGGCTGAAGCACAGTAAATTCATAGGCACGAGGTTGAAAAGATGTGCAATGTAAGACCATTTAAAGGCTTATAATAGTGGACACTACAGAATTAAGATTTTCATTTACGCAAAAACTATTTTAAACAATATTTTTGTATAAATACACACAAACATGTAATTTTTGTAAGCAAAGTGCTATTAATACCCATGCAAAGTATAACAGTATCATTTAAGGACTGAACAACTCCCATCTCCATCATTAGGCATTATCAGTGATATGGAGTTAAGCCAGCAGTACAGAAGTCAACAATATACATTGTCTCCCTGACTCATCCTAATTCAATTAGAGGGGGACTGTAAGTGGAATTTGGTTCCTAAGAAGAGACTATAAGAGAAAAATGAGTCTTATCCATCTTGCCCTATATTTGTAAGTCTATTTATAAGCACATTAACAAATTGGGCTTCTAGAAGAATATCATGTGAGTTTATTAAAAAAAAAAAAAAATAAGAATGACGAACAGTTGGTCAGAGAAACAGGAAATAAAAGTTCCCAAAATAATGTTGCTTTGGAAACATGAAGTTTTCTACAACATACTCAAAATGTAATGAAAGAATTTTAAAACTTATTGCACTATATTTATATTTTTAAAAATCCTAATATCTAAAAAATAATTTTCCTAATTATTTTTGGAGAAATGCTATTGTGTTCGAAATGTGTTCTTTTCTCAACATTTTTCTGTCTCTATTTTTAAGTATAAATAGTAGAGGTGCTTCCGGACAATGTGCATGCTTTTCCTATGTCCTTGGACATTTATCATTTTATAAATCTGAATGGAATCCATAATACTTGATATTTTAATCTAACAGTTTTTACCTACAGAAATAAATGTTACAAAGTCCCAAGAAACATAAACTTTTTCATATTGCATTTCACTGGAAATTATGACTAATGAAATTATTTAAGATTAAACATGATATATTCTTTATACTATATTTAAAACATTTTTTCATGTTCTCCTACATGACTGCTTAGCTCTACCTGTGACGAGGAAACCATTTGTTATGAAAGTTATGTCTATAAATAATCTGAAACCTTAAAGAAGGAATAACAAAACTTGAGAATTCAGTATTTTCTTTATTTATATAGTAATCGTGATAAAATACCGGCAATGGTAAATGTCAGTTTATATTGTGATATCTGTTAGAGCTACAAATCTGACATTTATAATCGTTGTCAGTCATAAAATTATAGAAAATTGAGATAAATTTAGTTCAGTCATTCAAAGAGAATGAAGGTTGTCACCTGCTTTCCTTTGTGATTTGATTACTTTGGACTAGGTTTTCCTTAAGAAAAGGAGTGAAAAGAAAAAAATGGTATTCAAAAGCAAAGAGCTAATAATAAATAGTGAAGCAAAAGAATTATTCAAGGAACTTACTACACTTTGCTGGTTTGCACAGCCTTAAAAGGTGTTAATTTTCGTTTTGTGGTGTTAAAATTCTGCATTGTGATTTTCTAAACAGTGATAATACAAATAACCCTTAGTATTTTTACATTTTTAGCAACCCCCCACCCAGTACAGTGCAATAGTCTAGTCTCTTTTGTGAAATAGGGACAATAATACCTGCTGTGACTTAAGAGCCCCTGTGATTGATTAATGTCTGTTAGACACAATAAGACATCTGGATTAAAGGAATTTTAGAAATACAGGCAAAAAAGTATTTTTTATTTAATATTTAACTGATTTGAATATAGAACTAGTATATTAGAAGTTGAAAATATTAGCTTTGATGTCCTTGAGGAGGTCATTTGATCATTCTAAATACTTGAGTCTATGTCTTTTATATAAAGTGTAACTTACAGAAGAAGCCTTTACAATCTCTGGGTGAAATGTAATTTCAAAATGCTGAGTGGTAACTAGAAAATCATAGATGAAAATCCAATTAACAAACTGAACTGCTTAATAATTTAGGTTATTAAACACCGTTATGTGGAAATTATTGTTTAAATATACAAATAGAACAATATTAAAATTGTGGAATATAAAATAATTTCATTAACTCAATATCTGTTTGTGTATATATCTGCAATAGCAATTCAGTCTTTAGTTAGCTGACTGAAGATGACTTAGCTTCACAAGTATCCCAAGACCTATATAACCAGAAGAGAACACTAAGGCAATTTTACTATAGCCCATATAGCATGATTCCTAAATCACTAATCAGGTACAACACAGGTGAGAACATCATAATTCCTTATTATAGAAAATATGCATTGATAAACATGGATAAGTGTTAAAGAGATCTAATTGGAAGTTGAATATATGTATTGAGAGATCTATATTGGAAGTCATATAATTGGAAATCTTTATTAAATTCACTAAAGAAAAAATGATAAAATGCAGCATAATACTAATAGACGTTCTCTTACAAAAATGAAAATTAATATTTTCCTAATTCATAATTATGCAGATATAACTTTAAAAAATAGTATAGGAGAGTGGATTGTGAACAGCTGTCATTATGCAAATGATTTATATAGAGTTTTGGATAAAAGCCTCAAGTTATAGAGAGGGTTAAGAATATGACCCTTTAATTTTCTTCGAGGAATATTAATAAGATCTCTAATAATAGTTCTCACTCCAGAGTTTAGAAGTTGGAATATATATAATAGGGCAAATAAATCTCAACTATTCTAGCTTTAAGAGGGAAAACTGATATGATTGAGGAATTCCACTAATTTAGTTGTCAAATAAACACCTATAAGATAGAATGTCCTGAGTCAGTAGCTCTATTTCTATTATATTCAATCTCCTTTAAAAAGAATCTAGACATATTTCATTGTGGGGCTTTGACCTGTGGTTTTCTTTAATTGAAGTCTCAGAGTCATAAATTAAATCATGTGATGACTTTTTTTCTCTTTCCTAACCTACATCTTCTGTTCCTACTAAGATGTAATAATGGGTTCTTCTAACAAGTAAAGCTATCCCTTAGCAAACAGAAACAATTCCGCTTAGTAATGATGTTAAATAATTATTGCTAAGCTATGTGTTGCGACTACAACCTGACTTTGAAATGACTACGGTATGATTAGAATAAGAATATGATATAACTGATGCTTATGAAATGAACAGGAAAGTGGCCATGCTATGTTTATTATAAATGTATCAGAATGATGGTTCATTTATTTAAAAATAGTTCAGAGCATAAAGTAGGTGAAAATTGGAACAATGTACTAGCTTTAATTGTAGATTTTGTGAATGGCAAAATGATCATTCACGGTTCTAAGATAATAAAATCATCCTTTAATTCATTGGTACCGTATAAGGTAATATTTTCCTCTTGACTTTGGATACTTAAGCCGTTCTTTTTATTCTTAAATTTTGTATATTCTAAGCAGACAAAATGTTACTATAGTAAGAGTTGCTTTGGCTATTTAAAAACAATACCAACATACTGCCTGCAAGAAAAATGTTTTATAGTTCACATGTAAGTGATTAATAGATTTTATAGTGGGCTTTCAAACATTGTAGTTTTACTGTGAATATTCACCCTAGGAAAAGTTTGAATAAAAAAAGGGCCTACAATTTCATGTGTGGAAATTAAGTCAAAGGAGTTGGTTAAATAAAATATACAATATATAGCTTGGTAGGTTTGATCAGTAATTTCTTTTGTTTTTACTTTTAACTTAAGCACCTAAAAAATACGTTATTATTTTAAAAGAAGACCAACGTATTCAAAAACAAGATGCATTCTCAAACAAGCCTTCACAATGCATACGTACATGAAGAGCCTTCAATGTACATCCCAGTACAAATGAGAAACAGAGGTTTAAAATAAATGCCCTTCGTTCCTCCTGTAAGTTAGGACAAGTTATTCTATCATGCACTAAGACCTTCTTAAATAACCTTTATAGGTCATTCAGAAAAATACATTTTTTTGTTCCAAATGAACTGTCACTATATTAATGCCTCAAACTTTACTCAGGTATCTGTGTTGTAGATAAAACCATTGCACGAACCTTCACGATATACTGATATTAAAAGATCAAATGTACGTAGTGTTTTGCGGGGGCAATACTTGAGGAATAAGGTCAATCCTTTCGGGAGTGATTCCATCCAGTTCTTGTATGAAAATAAGAAACGTGAGGATACTACAGAGCTGGAGTGAGAGAAATGAATTGCACGGAGAAAAGACAAGTATTATATATAGTAAAGTTGCAATCAGCAGAAAATGCATAAGGGAAAGGAAGTCTTCCAAAGCTTGGGAAGCAGCTGCACGGGATTCCTTTCTTCCAGCCTCTCGGAAGCAAAGTTTGCAGTTAGGAGATCTGGAAGCGGGTTTTGCTGCAGCCGCCTGTCTGGGCCAGCCGAGGTTCTCAGGTTTCGGGGCGCTGCAGGAGCAGAAGTGCAGGGACAGCCACGATGGGCCATCGCTGCCAGTCCTGCTGCGCGAGAGGAGAATTCGCACGCACAGCGGACTGGCTGGGGCTGACCAAAGGGATCCCACAGGCTGCTACTTTTTCTTTCCTTGGCAGTTTCCGTGACCCTGCATTTGGAAGTGCTCACATTAATTTTCTTTCCCGTATCGACTGAGATTCAAAAATCTGCTGCCCCCACCTTTCACTATCCGCCCTCTCCGCCCTTCTTTCCAACGTCCCTGCCAGCAAAAGCCTCTGTGTGCAGCACCGGGCGTGTTGTCCGTCCAACGCGCTCCGGGGATCTGGGGCCCGTGCTCCCCACCGAGGGTGGCAATGCTTCTCACGCCTCGGACCCCGGGTAGACTCGCCCATCTGTGCATTTTGGCCCCTCCACTTAGCGAGCAAAAGTGCGAAACGTGGGCCCAGAGACAAGCCGCCTCGGTGACCTCTATCCGCCAATGGCGATGCCCAGGGCTCCCCGGATCCGTGCTCGCGCGCCCCGCCGGGCTCCCGTGCCGCCCACGCCTGCCAGACCGCCCGGGCTTGGCGGCTCGCTGCCCTGCAAGCCCCTGCCTGCGAGCACCGCTTCCGAGCGGGCCTTGCGAGCGCCAGCGCTTCGCTCCCGGCCAGACCCTGCTGGGCATGCTCAGTGCAGCTCCCGGAACCCGGCTCTCCCGGGGCCAGGATCAGATCTCCGGGTTTTCGCGGCTGCCGAGGGGGCGCTGAGGAGGGGAAGCTGGGAGACAGTCAGCGCCTTGTTCCGCGCCCCCTCCCTCGCGCCGGCTGCGGCCGCCCGCACCGCAAGATGCAGGCCAATCAGGGGCCGGGGGCGGGGCCTGGGCCGTCACGCCCTCCCTCTGGGCTTATTGAGAGTTATATCAAGAAATTCAGTTCAGAGAGAGGAGAGAGGAGAGGGAGAAGGAGAGAGGGGCAGAGGAGAAGAGAGAGAGGGAGAGCTTGCGAGACAGGAAGGAGCGCCTTAGAGTCTCTGAAGCACGAAAGAGATAACCGATTAGAAATTTGGGGCAACTGTCACCGGGAGAGCAGCCAGAGAATCACCATCACCCCAACTCTGACGTTTCCTGCAAGAAGTTAGAGACTTAAGCAGTATTGACATCGGGTGGAAATGGTATGCTTGATGCTGTGGAAAATACCCCTGAGCTGAAGAAGTGCAATTGGATGTTGTATGTGTGCTAAACACCCAGAAGAACCCAGACCCAGCGGGTAATAGAGACGAAACGTGGAGAGAATGACTAACGACAAATCTGTGAATTTGTTCTCTGGAGTTGCTAATTTGCCAGCCCGAAGCAACACATTTTACAAGGAGGAAACGTTTTGCTGCTTCTGATTTCTCCCCAAACTGGTGCTATCAGATGCATGGCTTTCTATGTGTTGGAACAAATCTTTCCTAACTGCAGCATACTGGGAAAGGGGAAAGGTTGAGGCAACTAACGTAAGTGTAAAGTTTTGCATGCACAATTGTAAATTCTGTGTTTAGATATGTCCTCAGTGTAGACGAGAGATGTTTGTAATTGGGTGGACAGTTGGGGCAGATCTCACCTACTCGGCTGTATCTGCATCCCTACCTGCATCTCTGCCGGAACTAATCGCGGGCATCAGCTACCGTGCAGCCTAATGCAGATAAGATTAGAGCCTGAGAACTGACCAGTCCTACTCGAGTAGGTAGCTGCCTGGAGCCTTTGCACCCATTTAAATTGCAGTTAAGGGAGCATCTAAGCAGAAGCCTTTTTACCTGCATTATCGCTTTGCAGTATTTATGTGTGGCAAATGTTACTAATATTATAACTAGAAATCAGGATTAAGAAACTGCCTTTTTTTTTCTTTTATGCTCAGTAGAAAATATTGTGGTGTTACATGGGAACGTTAGCTGCGTTTCACTTACATCTCGGCACTCTCTTCCACGTCTAGGACAAGGAATGCTATATTATTATACATTTTTAAAAGTTTTAATGTGTTTATTAATCCTAATGGGAATAATTTGTCAATATGGAGAAAGGAGAGCAAGCTCTGGATAAGAAATTTGGAGTCTTGGTATTGTGCTTTTAGGCAATGAGGATATGTAGTGGCCGGTGACTATTGCTTCTGATGCTGCAGCAGCATGTCCAGATGCTCGTTTCCCAGTAAGGTTGTATTAGAAGGCAGTTGAAGAACTGGGAGGAAAGAAAAAGGTAGTCTTTTTAGAAAAAAGAGATGACTCAGTGTAGCAGAGAAGAAAACACATTTGACATGTGACAAAGCAATTAGCAGGAACCACAGCTAAATACTTTGGGTTTTTCACTTGTACCTAAAAAAAACTAAGGGAGATGGGTTAGAGGCCAGGAGGTGGGTAGGACAGAGGGAGGAGAAGAGGAGAACAAGAATGCATGTTTTGAATTAAAATAGCAATCTAAAAAACAACGTGGGCGAATACAGGTAAAAATAGCAGCTGTCCTTAATTCAAAAGTAGAAAATTTCATTTTCTCTGGGCAAATGCAACAAGCAGGGGATATTTAGTGTTTTTATTCACAGAGTTAACTTGCAAACAGTGGCAAAGCAAACTGCCATGTTTACTAATATGTAGTGGAAAATATGTTGTGATATTTTGTGATGGTGTGTTTTTATTTACTGAAGAATAATATTGTCTATACGATTGTGTTGACAGTGGCTGTCTCCAAATAAGTGATGAGATGTAATGCATCCTCCAGTCCATGCACGCTTCCTCTTGCAATTCGTGCATCATTCCTCAGTGGAAACCTTTAAGCCCTGAAATCCAGGAAAAGAAAATAAATACATTATCATGGACCTGAGGGATTTTTACCTGTTGGCTGCTCTGATTGCCTGTTTAAGGCTGGATTCCGCAATAGCTCAAGAACTTATATACACTATTAGAGAGGAATTGCCTGAAAATGTGCCCATAGGAAACATACCAAAGGATCTGAACATTTCTCACATCAATGCTGCCACAGGGACCAGTGCCAGCCTTGTCTACAGACTGGTTTCTAAAGCTGGGGATGCCCCTTTGGTGAAAGTATCCAGCAGTACTGGAGAAATTTTCACAACCTCCAATAGAATAGACAGAGAAAAACTCTGTGCTGGAGCCTCTTATGCTGAGGAGAATGAGTGTTTCTTTGAACTTGAGGTCGTGATCCTCCCCAATGACTTTTTCAGGCTGATCAAAATAAAAATAATTGTCAAGGATACCAATGATAATGCCCCCATGTTTCCATCTCCTGTCATCAATATTTCCATTCCAGAAAACACTTTGATCAACAGCCGCTTTCCAATTCCATCAGCAACAGATCCTGACACAGGCTTCAATGGTGTACAGCATTATGAATTGTTAAATGGGCAGAGTGTTTTTGGACTGGATATCGTGGAAACTCCGGAGGGAGAGAAGTGGCCACAATTGATTGTTCAACAAAACTTGGATAGAGAACAGAAAGATACCTATGTGATGAAAATCAAAGTAGAGGATGGAGGCACTCCACAGAAATCCAGCACGGCCATACTGCAGGTCACAGTAAGTGATGTAAATGACAACAGGCCAGTGTTTAAAGAGGGTCAAGTGGAGGTGCATATTCCAGAGAACGCTCCCGTAGGTACCTCTGTAATTCAGCTCCATGCCACTGATGCAGATATAGGCAGCAATGCTGAAATCCGGTACATTTTTGGTGCCCAGGTTGCCCCTGCAACCAAAAGACTCTTTGCTTTAAATAATACTACTGGACTGATTACAGTTCAGAGGTCCTTAGATAGGGAGGAGACAGCCATTCACAAAGTGACAGTGCTGGCTAGTGACGGCAGCTCCACTCCTGCTCGAGCAACGGTTACCATCAATGTCACCGATGTAAATGATAACCCTCCTAACATAGACCTCAGGTACATCATAAGTCCCATCAATGGCACCGTGTATTTATCTGAGAAAGATCCCATCAATACAAAGATTGCCCTAATTACAGTTTCAGATAAGGACACAGATGTGAATGGCAAAGTGATCTGTTTTATTGAAAGAGAGGTCCCATTTCATTTGAAGGCAGTATATGACAACCAGTATTTGTTAGAGACCTCTTCTTTGTTGGACTATGAGGGCACCAAAGAATTCAGCTTTAAAATTGTTGCCTCTGATTCTGGGAAGCCCAGTTTAAATCAGACTGCTCTGGTAAGGGTTAAGCTTGAGGATGAAAATGACAACCCACCAATTTTCAACCAGCCTGTAATTGAGCTGTCAGTTTCTGAAAACAACCGACGTGGGTTATACTTAACAACTATTAGTGCCACAGATGAAGACAGTGGGAAAAATGCAGACATTGTTTATCAGCTTGGACCGAATGCCTCCTTCTTTGATCTGGACCGAAAGACAGGAGTTTTGACAGCCTCCAGAGTCTTTGACAGAGAAGAACAAGAACGATTCATTTTTACAGTAACTGCCAGGGACAATGGGACCCCTCCCCTCCAAAGCCAAGCGGCTGTGATAGTTACTGTTCTGGATGAGAATGACAATAGCCCCAAGTTTACTCATAATCACTTTCAGTTTTTTGTGTCTGAGAATCTGCCAAAGTATAGTACTGTGGGGGTGATCACAGTGACAGATGCAGATGCTGGGGAGAATAAGGCTGTGACTCTTTCCATTCTAAATGACAATGATAATTTTGTGTTGGATCCCTATTCTGGAGTCATAAAGTCAAATGTCTCATTTGATAGAGAGCAGCAGAGTTCCTACACTTTTGATGTCAAAGCCACTGATGGAGGACAACCACCTCGTTCCTCTACTGCAAAAGTAACCATCAATGTCATGGATGTCAATGACAATAGCCCAGTTGTCATTTCTCCACCATCTAACACTTCCTTTAAGTTGGTGCCCCTTTCAGCCATCCCTGGCTCCGTGGTAGCAGAAGTTTTTGCAGTGGATATCGACACCGGAATGAACGCTGAACTTAAGTATACAATAGTGAGTGGAAACAACAAAGGCTTATTTCGGATTGATCCAGTAACAGGTAACATTACTCTGGAAGAAAAACCAGCTCCTACTGATATTGGCTTGCACCGTTTGGTGGTCAACATAAGTGATCTGGGGTACCCTAAGTCTTTGCACACACTTGTGCTTGTATTTCTTTATGTTAATGACACTGCTGGAAATGCCTCCTATATCTATGACTTGATCCGCAGGACTATGGAGACTCCGTTGGACCGGAACATAGGGGATAGTAGCGAACCCTATCAGAACGAGGACTATCTCACCATCATGATTGCCATCATCGCAGGCGCCATGGTGGTCATAGTTGTGATCTTCGTCACCGTCCTGGTGCGCTGTCGCCATGCATCAAGGTTCAAAGCAGCTCAGAGGAGCAAGCAAGGTGCCGAATGGATGTCCCCAAACCAGGAGAACAAACAAAACAAGAAAAAGAAAAGGAAGAAAAGGAAGTCTCCCAAGAGCTCACTTTTGAACTTTGTTACTATTGAAGAGTCCAAACCCGATGATGCAGTTCATGAACCTATCAATGGGACAATAAGCCTGCCAGCTGAGCTAGAGGAGCAGAGTATAGGAAGATTTGACTGGGGCCCAGCACCTCCAACAACCTTCAAGCCTAACAGCCCTGACCTGGCCAAGCACTACAAATCTGCTTCTCCACAGCCTGCTTTTCATCTCAAACCAGACACTCCAGTTTCTGTGAAAAAGCATCATGTGATTCAGGAGCTCCCTTTGGACAACACCTTTGTCGGGGGTTGTGACACCCTGTCCAAACGCTCTTCCACTAGTTCAGATCACTTCAGTGCCTCAGAGTGCAGTTCCCAAGGAGGCTTCAAGACAAAGGGCCCCTTACACACCAGACAGGTAAACGAGCACTTTTACTGGTCTATAAGTACTGCATACAAGTGCCCAGTCAACCAGTATTAATGTGCCAGTGTGTCTATTGTTTTGGCCTAACTTTAGCTTAGTTACAAAGAGGAAAAAAAAAACTTGACCCCTTTTCTATTCCTCTGGGGCTCAGTCGAGAATTTTTAGAACAGCTTTGAAATTTCTCAGTTCTGAGAATTATTTAACCTCCCAGTTTCCTTCAAATGGCAAAAGATGAAAAAGAGGAAATTATTCCAAAATGTTCCAAGATAATGTTTGCCGAAGAGGAAAACCTATCCTGATATGCCAAATTCTGCTCCTGGGGTTTCCAAATTGACTGCTTCAAGATTTTCACGTTACCTTTTGATCTAAAAAGTCACCTTCAAATCTCAAGTTTTAAATGATGTTTGAAGGTCTGACTGCAATTACGGTCAGCGCTGTGGTTGCTAAAGGGGTTAATTTTTTTTTAGTCTCTGAACAAGATAGTAGAATATTAAATGTACATCAGCTGTGAAGCACATGATCGTTGATAGATTGCAACTAAGCCATATAGGAAGTTTTCTCTTTGATTTCAAATTATTTTATTGTAATATATTAAATCGGGTATTTAATAGAAAGATTTTTAGCATCCACAGTGGCCAAATACTCTTTCACAAAAAAAAGAAAAAAAAAGGAATGCTTTCTGCCTAATATAACTGATTTATAGAGAAAAGAATGAATCCATTGTAAATATTCTCTCATCTTAGTAATGCATAAGTGATTTGTCATAACTCATTTTAAACTGTGAAATATGCCATATGAAGAGGGATTAAGAGGCTGAGAAACTCATATTTCAACCAAATCCAGAATTAGTTTTTCTTAGGTCTAATAATTCCTTGTTAATAAAGATTTAAATGCAGCGCTGTCTAATTTATTTCACTGGTGCTTGTCTGTTGCCACAAAATTTGAATATCGATAATAGCCTGTAGATGGCACTAGGGTATCATGTCGCTTGTGCTGGCCAGGTGCCAATCCCGCAGTAGCAAGGAAAGGGGGGAGGGAAGGATCAAGCTGGTAGTACAGCCAAAGATACCTTTTATTTAATGATAGTTGCTCTGGAGCAACTAGCATTTAAGTTCATTTACTTGCTCTTTTGTGATTACCTCTCACCACAAACTTTCTAGGATTTCGTAATGCAAGTTCAATCTTTGTTGGTAAGGAGTCCACCTATGGTGATGGCCCATCTGTATTTGTTAAAAATAAGGAACATATAGATTTTAGAAAATCAAGTAAAGCAAAATTAATTTGCAGTCATTGATTAGTCTTTGGAGAATCAAGAGTTTTTCTTTATAGACTGGGGTGGAGTAGTGTGTCTTAGTGTCTTATTGAAACTGTTTTCCCCTTGACATCTATTATTTATTGCTCTGAAATGACTTTAAGGCTCTGTGATAATAAGATATTTATAAAAATAATTTTGACGGTGAGTCACACAGATACTCCCAGAATATTAAGTATAATATCTATGAGTATACAACTAAAATACCCATTTCTTAAAGTAGGATATTAAACACGTAAAACATTTTAAAAGGACAAATGCTTACAGCTTAAACACACAGGATAAAAAAAAATTAAAACAAATCAGTACACAAATTATAAAGGAGGATATGAGGTTATTACATATAAGTAAAAGTTCGAACAACTAATTTTTGGCGTTAACTTTATTAACATTTGAAAAGAGGATGTTTTAAAATTTAGAAATTGTTCAGACTTAGTAATGATTTTTAAAAGTTATTAAATAGTGAATTATGACAAGAAAAGTAATTTATGAAACTAAAGGGGTTTAATTAAAAAGTTGCTATTTTAATGGAAAGAAAGAAAATGGGATTTTGTTATTTACTTTTATTGTGAAGGTTGCTTATAATATACTTAAGGTATTTGATGATTTTCATAATTATCTTGAAGAAACTAATATGATTTATAGCATTTCATGTAAAATCTGAAATTTGTTTTCTAAAAAAATATTCTGATATACTTCCATATCATCTTTCTTTTCATATAAGCATAGTGAGTATTTGCATTGCTATACAAACCCACTTTTTCTTTCTTTCTTTTTTTTTTATTTCAGCATATTATGGAGGTACAGATGTTTAGGTGACATATGTTGCCCTTGCCTCCCCCCCCCAATTCCGAGTTTCAAGCGTGTCCATCCCTCGGATGGTGCGCATTGCACTCTTTGTGTGCATATACTCTGCCCCCTCCTCCCTTCCCCACCTTCCTCCTGCCTGACATCCAATAGATCAAACCCACTTTTCCTGACTTCTCCTCT
>CAUYSK010112929.1:0-25443 GCA_963575035.1 Avahi laniger | reverse complement strand
ACTAACTGATCAACACTAGGGTGATCACATGGCAGAAATACTCTCCAGGGATTAGGGGGATGGGGGGCGAATCTACAACTAAAGGACACGGGGAGCACTAAAGGGAGGGAAGGGCACGCCTTTAACCTGCATATGGGTGAGGTAAAGACATAAAGTGTAACTAGAATGTTTGTACCCTCACAATACCTTGGAATAATAATAAAAAAAAAGAATTAATAAAAACATGAATAAAGTACAAACAAAATATGTCGTACTTAGTTTACAGACATTTAAGTGTGTTTTTTAATTAAAAGTGCTCTGAAATCTAAACATTACAGTAACTAAATAGCATTTAAAATACAGTAATGGTTACTTAATACCATTTCAAACACTGGGACCCCTTAATAACCAGGTAAATGCAAGCAACAGGTGCACATTTACAGGTTTAATAGGTATGTTTATAGTAGCCATGGGAACACAACTTTTGTAACTTTAATCTATAAATAATATTTAATATTATTAAATATTAATGTTTCTTTATGTTAAAGTTGGATAAAAGAATGTAGTTTAATTTCTTTCACACTACCTGTTACGTGTCAGTGTTGAACTTGTGTGTCCACAAATATAATAAAAGAACAAAATTTAATACCAATTAAAAGAAGTCATAAGACTGGGGTTTCAAGTGTAACATAGAGTTTTCATATAATTAAAATTCTAAAAGAATTGTTTTTGTGTGTGTATATATATACATATATATACACATGTATAGTCTAATCTTACACCACACGCGCACACACACACACACACACACACACACACACACACACACATGCATGAACATAGACATATCCCTTTTCTTTTAACTGGCATTGGATGTTTTATATTTTTGATCTTTTGTATAAATTGACTTCTTTTAAGTCCAAATCACAGAATATATTTCATTGTAAGGACAATTAAAAGTATCTAAATTAGAAAATCTAATCTTTAAAATTATCTGATGAATAACTGATGAAAAGAAAATGTTGCTGTCAAAATTAATAAGTAATTAGAAGCATCATTGATCACTTTATTTGCCTTATAGATGAATTCACAGTAGGAATGTATTTAAGACAATAAAAACACTAAAATGTTTATGTATAGTTTATATTTTAAAATGTATTTTTCTTTTCAATGTTATATAATGTTTAATAAAACAAATTAATCATCATTTAAAGATTTTCCAGAGTATGTATCTGGTAATACTTTTATGGAAATTGTATAATAATTATAAAAAAGCAAATGTTCTCAGTCTACATTAGCACAGCAATTATTTTGTAATTTTAATTTCCTTGAAAAGCTTCTGCTGCACATGTATGCATATGTATTTATCCAAGAAAAAAAGCAGAATAGTAATTTTTTCTCTCCCACTCCTCACATTTGTATATAGTTTAATTGTGTAAAATTCTCAGTCCATTCTTGTCTATTTTTCTATGGCCATCATTGTTGTATTTAATCAGAATTGTCACTAAGCACATTCTGAACTCTCTGACCATTTTTAAAGCTTCAGAATAATATGATTATGTGAATATTAAACTGGTTAATGTTATGTTACTTGTATAGCCTATAAATTGATAAACTGACATAAATTTAGCAAAAATCCCCAAGTGTTAAAACCAAATTTTATAACTTTCTTAAGAATTTCTAAAGTACTTTTATAATGAAATATTGGTATGGAACTATTTTTTCTTGAGTGGAATCTAGTACAAAGCCATAGAAACTTTCCAAGCATTATTAACTATTGAAATATCTGAACTGAGTGTTTGCAAACACATTTATCAGGGGAATTTTTTGGCATATTTTTCAAGCAGTTTCATTTATGGAAGGTTTAGATGAACAATGATAACATAAATATATGATATTTATTCATGAATTGCTTTTATGTCTTTTAGAATGTTTAAAACTGGAAATTTAGAAAATATTTGTATCACAATATATTGATGTTTCTTCTGCTTTTGGGTAACTTCCTTGGGTCATTTTGCAGTGGGCTAAATTTCTTAACTCATCTATCTGACACAAATGAATTGAAATCTGGTGAATTAGACTAATACAGTCTTAATATTTATTCTGATATATTAACATTAGGTCAGATTTGCATGCAAAAGTGATGAGAAAATACAACCCAATATATCAAGTCAATATCCTTGCACGTATTGACTGTATTGGATAATTTGTCCAATTATGGTTAGCATTAAGTATTATCACAGCATCTGTCTATACAGAGTGCCACAGAACAATTTCCAGCAATCAAGTAAAGAATAAGATATTTAAACTCATTCACACGAAATATTTTGAGCAGCTTCTGGTTCCAATTAATTATTACATAAATGTGCATAATTTTGTAGCTTAATTTGTGGAAAAGGAATGAAATAGGAAAGCAGCTTAGTTTTTAATAAATCCTTGCAAAGTCGGTAATACTAAGGTCAAACGTAGATAAATCATACCTGACAAGCAAGCTATGGTATAACGAGTGCTACATTAATTTCAGTCTCACTTTTTTGTCTTTTCTATCACATAACATAAAAAAAAAAAACACAAATGCCTTTTTCAAAAGAGAGAACAATGAAACAATAAAAATCAAATGCTAACAGAATCTGTCAATTGTAAAACAATAAAATATTCAGGGCAATGAAGTCAGTTGCCTGCCATTGGTAAGGAATGGAAGAGGAAAATCAATATTTATTTCTCTGAGAGTGCCAGCTCTGGCTTGTAGTATTGATATTTTCAACAGGATGAAAAAGCTTTTCACAAAGAGACTTTCACTTAAAAAAAATTATCTAAAAGGCATTCTATACATTAGGTTAATTATTATATCATGACAATAGATATTTTAAAGGGATATAAAGTTTCCCATGTTTACTATTAATGTGAAATATCTTGGTTCTAAGCATTACTAAAATTGGCTATGTTGTGTTATAGAGATTGATCAATTTCAACTATATATATTTACTTCAACAAACAGGTGGGCTTAAATAGAATTTTTTTTCTCTATAAGGCAAAGAAAACTTCCTATCCTCTGCTCACAGCCCAAGATGCTTGCTGATCACAGCATTTATTGTTCACACCTTTAACAAATCTGTTTTCTTCTTTGGCCTACCACCCTTGGGGACACACCTACCGATTAGAAAGACACTGCTGTGGGTGACTTTTGACTGTTATTTAACTTTGATGCAGCTGAGATTTCTTTAACTAATGCTAGCTTGCTGACCTTTGGCTTTAAGTGGAAGGAATTTATTTGAAAATGAAATGCTTCTTGCAACATTCCCTAGTGTTAGAACCTTGATCTAAAAATGAATCATTTGCTCTCCATTGACCTCTGTGTTCTGTGTACTCTGAGACCTAACATTATTTAAATATAATAGCTATCATTTTCGTCTTAAGACAAAATAGAGTTAAAATGAGCAGATGCACAATACTTGTTTCTTTACTAGTTTTATTTGAAATGCTTCTGCAATTAACATCAATAAAAATGTTCACTTTCATGAAAATATCATTTTATTCTAAAAACTAACTAGAATAAGCTTTTCATAACAAGATAGATGCACATTTTCATATGAATTTATATTTTTCCATTCAATTAAGTGATAAATAGATTCTCTGGATGAAGAAAAGTTTGGTTTAGGCAAGAAAATAAATACTTATTCAAAAGAATAGGTAGAATTATTTATTAATAGATATATGGGAAAGAAAGGAAAGTGACCAGGTGAATAACATCTGTAGGGTCATATTTCAGCATGTTAGATAAACGCAAGAACTAAACCTTACTAATGAATTACCTATGATTTATAATTTATATTGGTATAATTTAGTTGAAACATTGACTATTATGATGCAATAAATAAAAGCTTTCATCATAAAACTATCCCTTTTGAGAAGATAAATTATTTACATAACATAACCAATTTGTAGAGATATATCAAAACTTACTGTATCAGTCATTCCTCATTCTTGTCCTGTTTGTTTTTTTTTCTTTTTACTCAATTAGTCACTAAGACTCTCCATAAATATATTTAAGCACAAATAAGACCATTGGATCTCTGGACACTCTGATTGGCAGTAAGCCCAAGAAGAGGTAATCCTGAGTCTTCAACTAGTTTGAACATGATCATGGCTCAGTGATAACATAAACCAACATCTGATAGGGCTGATTCTTCAGGTGAGCCCTTTTACACTCTCTGGAATCCAGAAGTAAAATCCCCCACAGCAAGGACAATGCTAACCTTTTAAGCTGTAATGTGTTGCTCCTATATTGTTTTGGACATGTTTAAAAATACCAAAGTATCCTGAGCAGATCTAAATTAATTTTAATATGGCATTCAACAAGCAAAAATAGAATCATTAACTACATATAATTAAAAATATAAGTGCAAACTGAGATGAAAATGTGGTGTTTCTGTTACTTAGAAGGCAGGTCTACACTGCTGTTAGGTAGAGGGGCTAAGGCAAATTCTAATTGTCACAGTAATATACAAAGACCTTTCTACCCAAAGCAGTGTAAGTTCCTCCAAATAATATTCGTCCAAAATAATGTTTTGGAGTCATGAATGAACCAGAGAAATCCATGTTTATCTGTGGTGTGTTTTGAATATTCAGTTTCTCAGAGTATTGCTTTATTAAAGCAAAACAACTTTTATGTATTTTAAAAATGTCCTGGTTCAGTTAATATTCCTTGTTTCATATAAGTTCATGCTTATAATGAAATCAACTTTGTCTTCCAGATTTACCAACACTTGTGCTCAAACCAATGAATTTTACCTTTGATTGATATACTCCAAACTGGGATAATGAATTCTAGTAATCAAACTCAATATTTGTCAAACAAAAGTACTGTGTCATGATATAATAAAAGGACAATAAAATAGAAGTTAGGAAATTTTGGCACTAGTCCAAATTATATAAGTATTTGTTCAACTGTTAGCTTCATATCTTTATCTCTAAAATTAGGACCCTGGATTAGATCAAAAATGTGAGTCCAAAGAATCAGGAGTTGGTGCGATGGAGATGTATTAATATTTGGAAAATTATTCTAAGAAGTTAATGCACATAAGTGTACAAGTATAGTCAGTGGATCAAATAATATTTAGATCAACTATGTGTGTGTATTTCTATTTTTCAAAACACGTGGATACTGCTGTGACTAACACAGTATAAATTTCAAAAAATTCTATATTGTATCAAAATAAAAATTATTTAATGAGATCCTAGAATATGTTAGTCACTATGCTAAGTGGTATCAGCAGGTAATAAAAGCTATGTGCAAATAATAGTAATTGCATGTTCATCTTTGAATCATAAAATTGTTTCATGAAAGATCAGAAAGCAAAAGAACACCTAAGTAAATAAAAATTGCATCCTAATTAACACTACTTTTTCAATTCACCATAGTGGATAGAAGATTCTTTTTCATCCATTCTTATCTTTATTTAATTTTAGATCTTTATATATTTCTTCGATTTCTTTTGCAGATAAATTTGAGTCTAATTTTCCTACTAAAAATGTATGGGCATAGATTATTTCAGTTTATTATATCCCATGATCTCGATGTGCTTCTAAATGGTAAGTGTTTTAAGTTTATCTAATAACTGAAATGTAGGCAAACAGAGGTTGAATTTTGGTATATTTCATCATTTCCTTCATTGATTAACCTCTTAATCATAAACCAGTTTATGATGCGATCAGTTTTCCAGAATGCAATCAACGCACACTTAACTTTTCAAAGGATGCATGTAGAATTATTGTGGCATGTAATTCACAAAAGTCAAGTATGCTTGAATTTCATTTGAATTAATTGCTTGTATTAAATGAAAATTAGCTATAATTATAAAAATTTAATGTTTTTATAGCTATATGCTGGAAATATTCCCTGAATTTTCATGTGTAGAAACTTGATCTCTAAGGTATTAATGAAGGTCCATGTTTTGGAAATGATATCGATCATTAGAAATTACTAAAAGTTACTGTATTTATATTTATAATGTTAATTCATTCTCTTTAGTTAAGTCTTATAGTATTTACACTTCCTTATAATTAAGTGTATTTAAGACCAAATATAGGGATTATAGAATAAATAAATTTTAATGGCATTATCTACCTATAGAATGAACAGTGGATTTTGCATGCAATAGAATGCCTCTCAGGATTTTGTCTTTTCATTCCCTAGCCTCAGCAACTTGAAGGTTCCAAACAATGAACATTCTAGAATACTTATCACCAGAATTACTAACTCCTTTTATACCTCTATGCCTTCACACCTGGTATTCCTGTTCCCTAAAAAACTTTTCTGATTGATTTTTCCCTTTCTGCCTCCTTCTTCCACTATTCCACTATATAATAGATGCAAAAAGTACTGAACCACCCTGGTTTTTTCTTAAACCAGATGAAAACATATTTTATTTTATACCACATGATATAGGCATAGACAATGACTTTGAGTAAATTCAAATATTAGTATAAATATACATGTAATAATTCTTATCATATCCTTCATCTATTTACTGGACTCTTTTTATGAAGATGATGCCCATATTTTCAAGATGCTTTTAGTCTCATGAGGAATATCTGAAACCTTAGAGATGAATACGATTTGATTCTGCAATAAGGTGAAAACGTATGTAAGAAGTGCATATTTGTGAGAATTATAGCAGACAAGCATAGAAAGGTAGCTAACGCCAGGTGATCAATTACTTTATTAGCACCACGGTATAATCAACTGAGCTAACTGACCATCCAGCCATAAATAAAATTCTGCACAGTTATTTTCTGAGTAGATAATAGAACACCAATGAAGATTTTTCATGCTGTATATGGAATTATTTATATTTAACATGGGATATGTTAATAATATAAATTAATGTATTTAATATTTTACACATGGAATAAAATCTACTGAAAATTAATGGATAATATTTATTAGTATGTTTAGTGAATATTTGATGTAATTTTGTCTGCCCAGTGTCTATTCTCATTTCTTCAAGAAGAATTCTATTTTATTCTTTATGGTATTGAAACTTTTCCCACTCATTCAATACGGTTCAACCAGTGCTGACCCTACTCTTAGCTCTATGCATAAAATCATAACCCAAGTTTGGAAAATAAGAACAACTCATCGCATTGTCTGTGTGCCTAGATATTTGATGGCCAGTGGGAATAAGCCTTGGAGTTACCTCTAGAGATTTTGTTTTTTAAGTGCCTGAGTAACCTAGGGAAATCAGAAATTATTTTGACACTTCATAGGATAGTCTGCTTGAGAAGGAAGTAAAAATAAAGAAAATAAGAGATATGAGGGAAAAAATAGTCAGGTCCATGGCAATGTGGTTAAACCCCTGGATCATTTTAGCCTATAGCCACATATAACTCAAAGAGTCATGACTAATATAAAATATCTTCATCATGGCACTACTAGATTTAAAAAATCTTTAAGAATCAATTCTATACTAACACATTTTATCAGACATTTGTGCTCTTTTAACATTTTAATAGTGTTAAATTGTATTTAAAAATAATTGGATAAGGACTTGCATCATGTAAAAAAAAATACACCATCCTTCAGTATTTAAAGATTGTAGATATTGCTAAACAATTTAATATGGAATTCTATTACTTGGGTTACTCACTAATCTGTTGCTAACATTACTAAGACACCGTTACAGAAGTCCTGTTGAAGAATTCCTAGACTTTGGTGGCTCATCTTTCTTTCAACTTTACTTCTTAACAAGCTGGAGGAGGATGTTGTGCTTGCTGAGTTCTCTGTAGAAGTTATGGCAATTCTAGGCTCCTTCAGAAGCCTTAGAACCAATAGTTTTTGAAAGAAGTAGTTTATATAGAAAAATGTCCTTCTAACATTTCATTTTGACTATATAATATATTTTACAATATTTATCAGACTTTATGTCCCAATCATTTTCTTAATTGCCGTCAGTAAAATGGTGAGCAAAAATAAACATAGACTCTGCTGTTATGGAGCTTTTTGGCTAATTTGGAAGCCAAATGTTAAACAACTATTACACACAAAAAATAGTGAGGAAAAACTTATGTAACTTCTCTGAAAATGTAATATATATATATAATAAGTCTATAACACTAAATAATATATATTAAAGTAATAAGCAGGAAAATATGACAAAGAGCAAGCAGAAAAATCAGTCAATAGGAACGGAACCAAAAATAATAGAGATGACAGAAACACTCAATAAGAATGTTAAAATAGCTATTATAAATATGCTTCAAATGTCAAGAAAGTAGAGGAGAACATGAATAAACTAAATAAATGGAAGTTATTAAAAGTCACAAATGAGACATCAAGAGATTAAAATCCAATATCTATAATGGCAGATTAGACAGTGCAGAAAAAAGATCAGCATATTTGAAGATAGATAAATAAAAATTTACCAAAATAAAACACCGAGGAAAAAAAGGATTGAAAAAATAAACAGAGTATCAGTGGCCTTTGGGAAAATATCACGTAATTTAAATATATGTAATTGGTACCCTAGAAATAGATGAGAAACAAGAAAAATAACCATATTTAGAGAACTAATGACAAAAATTTGTCCAAATTTGTTGAAACTAAATCTACCATTTCTTGAAACTAAATGACCCACAAGCAAAAGAAAAGTAGAAAACAATCCCAAAGCTCATTATAGTAAAATTGCTGCAAACTGTTGTTATGAAAATGAAAATCACTCCATAAAGAAATAAAAATCTTAAAAGTACCAGAGAAAATTATGTTAAAATGTGGAGGGAAAATAATACGCTAATAAACTGTGCAAAGAAAAGTTTCCATAGTCAAAACAGAAAAAAACACTCATTAAAAATGGTAAATTCAACTATATAAAAATATTCTAAAAACATAATTTTTAAACAAGAAATCCACTGGTTGTGAGGAAATATTTGTAAAACATGTAACAGATAATGAATTTTATTCAGAATATATAAAGAACTCTTACAATCTAGTAATAAAAAGGTAAACAACCTAATTTCCCTAAAAATGGGCAAAGTATTTGAATAAACACTTCACTAAAGAAGTTATATGATTTTCTATTAAGTACACAAAACGATGAAAATTAAAACCACACACCAACTGAAAAGGCTAAAATTAAAAGAATTGACAATAAATAAGTCGAAAATTAGGAGCAGTTAGAACTTTTATACATTTCTGGTGAGAATGCAAAATATTACATCAGCTTTGTAAAGGAGTTTTGCAGTATGTAATAAGGTTAAACAAGTCCTTATCATATATCTCAGCAGTCCCACTTCTAGATATTTTTCAAAGGAAATGAAAATCTACATTCATCAAAAAAGTAAGCTGATGTTTATGGACTTCTTATGTTATATCTATAAATGAGAGGCAATATGAATGTTCATCAAGATAAACACATTGGCTTATTCAGAGAACAGGATATTAATCAGCAATAAAAAGAAATTAACTATTGATATATGCAACAGCATGGATGAATCTCTAAAACATACGCTAAATGAAAAAAACTAGGCAGAAAATAGCCTGCAATCTTTTATTTTATTTACGTGATATTTTACAAAAGGCAAAACCAGAAAGACATAAAGCACAGCAGTGGTGTCGATAGCCTCTTGGTTGAGGAGAGATTTAATTATGTTCTTATGAGTAACTATTTCAACTTTTCCTCTTTCAGTATGATGTTGACTGTGAGCTTGTAATGTATATATAACCTTTAAATTGTGTTTGGGTATGTTTCTTTTATACCTAATTTGTTGAGATATTTTATTTTAAAGGGATATGAATTTTATCAATTGTTTATCTTTATCTATTGAGATGATCATATAATTTTGTCCTTCATTCTGTTTATGTGATGTATTGTGCTTATTGATTTGCTTATACTGAACATCAAGTGTATAATCTTTTTTATGTGCTGTTGTATTTTTTGAGCATTTTGTTGAGGATTTTTGCATCTATGTTCATCACAAATATTGGTTTATAGTTTTCTTTTTTGTGTGTGTCCTTACCTGGTTTTTGTAACAGTATAATGATGGCCTTGTAGAATGAGTTTAGAAGAATACCCCCACCCTTCAAATTTTTGGAATAGTTTGAGAAGAAATGGTGTTAATTCTTGAAAAGCTTGGAAAGATAAGCAGTAAAAATCCATGAGGTCTAGGGCTTTTCTTTGTTGGGAGACTTTGTATTACTGGTTCAATCTTGTTACTCATTATTAGTCTGTTCAGGTTTTCTATTTCTTCCTGGTTCTATCTTGATAGGTTGTATGTGTCCAGGAATTTACCCATTTACTCTAAGTTTTCCAGTGTTGGCATATAGTTCATACCAGTCTTTAATGATCCTTTGCCTTTCCGTGGTATCAGTTGTAATGTCTTTTTTTATTCTTATTTTATTTTTTAGGTCTTCTCTCTTTGTTACTAAGTAAACTAGACTCATACTTAGGCTAGCTAATGGATTATTGATTTTGTTTACATTTCAAAAAACTAATTTTTTGTTTCATTGGTCATTATTTGAGTCTCTATTTTCTTTATTTCTTCTCTGATATTTATCTTCTTTTCTGATCATGGGTTTGATTTGTTCCTGCTGTTCTAATTCCTTAAAGTGCATTGTTAGGCTGTTTAGAAATCTTTCTACTTTTTTGATGTACGTGTTTATTGCTATAAGCTTCCTTCTTAGTATTGGTTTTGCAGTATCCCATAGGTTTACATACATTATGTTTCTATTTTCATTTGTTTTAAGAAATTTTAAATTTCTTTCTTTCTTGACTCATTGGGTGTTCATAAGCATGTTGCTTAATTTCCATGTATTTTTAGTTTCCAAAGTTAATTTTGTTATTGATTTCTAGATTTATTCCATTGTAGTCAGAAAAAATATTTGATGTGATTTCAATTTTTAAAAATACGTTGAGGGTTGTTTTTTGGTCTAGCATATGGTCTATCTTGGACAATGTTCCAAGTGCTAATGAGAAGTATGTGTTATTCTGTCACTGTTGGATGAAATGTTTTATAAATGCCTGTTAGGTCCATTCAGTATATAGTGAAGTTTATATCAATGTTTCTTTGTTCATTTTCTGCCTAGCTGATCTGTCCAATCCTGAAAGTGTGTATTGAAATCCTCAAATATTGTTGTACTGGGGTCTATCTCTCTATATATATCTAACAATATTTGCTTTATATATCTGACTGTTCTGGTCTTGGGTATATATAGTTGCCATATCCTCTTGCTGAATCAATTTGTCATTATAAAATGACCTTTGTCTCTCTTTACAGTTTTTGACTAAAGTATAGTTTATTTCATATAGGTATAGCTTACTCTTGTTGATTTTTGGTTTTTGTTTGTGTGGAATATCTTTTTTATCCCTTCACTTTCAGTCTGTGTACGTCTTTACAGTTGAAGCAAGTTTTTTGTAGGCAGCATATAATTGGGTCTTATTTTTTAATCCATTCAGCCAGTCTATGTCTTTTAAATGGGGAATTTAATCTGTTTACATTCAAGGTTATTATTGATAAATAATGACTTATTCCTGTCACGTTGTTAGTTGTTTTTTTATTGTTTTTATATATCTTTTCTTTCTTTCTTCTATTATTGTTTATCTTTGCAAATGGTGTTTTTTCCATAGTAATAGAGTTTTAGTCTTTTCCCTTTCTCATTTGTGTATCTACTCTCTCAGTGAGCTTAAATTTTCATGTGTTCTCATGATGATAGTTATCCTTCTTTTGCTTCCAGGCGTAGGACTCCCTGAAGCATTTCTTGTAAAGCCAATCTTGTAGTGATGAATTCTCTTTGGTTTTGCTTGTTTATTTCTCCTTTATTTCTGAAGGATAGCTTTGCTGGGTACTCTTGCTTGGAAGATATTTTTCTTTCAGCATTTTGAATATGTCATCCCATTCTCTCCTGGCTTGTAAATTTTCTACTGAGAAATCTGCTGTTAGTCTAATGGGAATTCTCTTAAATGTACCTTGACACTTTTCTCTTACTGTTTTTAGAATTTTCTTATTGTGTTTGATTTTTGGCAGCTTGACTGCAATTTGCCTTGAAGTGGACCTTTTGGGTTCAAGCAGTTTGGAAGTTTTTGAGCTTCCTAAATCTGGATATCCATATCCCTCCCAAGACTTGGATATTTTTCAGCTATTATTGCATTAAATAGGTTTTGTATGACTTTTTCCATTCACTCTTCTTCAGAAAATTCCATAATGAAAATTCATTCACTTAATTGTGTCCCGGAGGTCCTATAGGTCTTTTTTTTTTTTTAATTCTTTTTTCTTTCTTTTTTTCTGACCGGATTACTTCAATAGACCTGTCTTTAACAATATTCTGGTTATTGATATAGAGGACGTAGTATATTCCAGTGGACCTTTTTCTTGTCCACAAAGCACTGATTCCTATCTGGAGCCATAACTAAGTCTTTTAAAGGTCAGGCCAGTGTTCCAATGGTCAGCTGCTGCAAGATGGTGTGGAACAAGATTAGACCAGTATGGTAGCCAGCTCCACAATGGCCCCCAAGAAACCTTGCCTCCTGTTATTTACATACTTGCATAGTTCCCTCCTACATTGTACCAGACTATATTTGGTCATATGAGCAATAGAATACTACAGAAATGATGGTATGTCATCTCTGAAAATAGGTTATAAAAAAATCTGTGGCTTCATGTTGGCCTGCTTCTCTTTGGAATCTGGGAGAAGTCCTGTTATGAGCAGCTCAGTAGAGAGTCCCAAATAGCAAAGAACTGAAGTCTCCTGCCAATAGCCATGTCAGTGAGCTTGGAAGCAGATCCCTCAGGTCCAATCAGATCATCAGACTTGACTGTGAACTCATGAGAAACACTCATGGGAGACTCAGAGCTAAAACCACCCAGCTGTTTTTTTAATTTCTGATCTCCATAATATGTATAGCGTAAGAAAAATTTGTTTAAAAATTTATAAATCTAAAGACTTAAAGTCTGTAAATTTGAGGTAACTTATTACACAGACATAAATAACTTATACAACCAGTGGATTTCATGATAATAAACTACACTTCATTTACTGGAAATGAATTTCTTAGAAGCCATGCCATATGGAATAATGAGGCAGTGAATAAGCCATTGTCTAAAACTGCAGAAAGTGCTTTGGGCACAAAACCTGAGGGCAGAAAAGGCAAATCTATATTGAAGGTAAGTTTATTTTAATAAGATCAAAGTGCTACCATTCATAATGCAAGTAGGGCACACAGAGACAAGACTCTGTCACTGTGGGCACTTTTTCCAAGACTTGAGGAACTGGATCA
Source organism: Avahi laniger (assembly GCA_963575035.1). Lineage (NCBI taxonomy): Eukaryota > Metazoa > Chordata > Mammalia > Primates > Indriidae > Avahi > Avahi laniger. The sequence continues at coordinate 12,196 of CAUYSK010112929.1, read as the reverse complement.
CCATGAATTCTAGGCTTCTAGTGTCCCTTGTTGCTTATCTTAAGTAATAAAATTGCTTCACTTAACATCTGTGAGTGATCTGTCTCACTGGACTCACACAAGTAGTAGAAATCACAGCCCAAGATGCAGGGGGAAGAAGTAGTAACCAGTGCATTGTGATTCTGCTTCACACAATCCATTATAAAAGCTCCAAGTTATATGCAAAATGCGTATAGATACATAAAAGCTAATGTGCTTCAGTGTTTAAATCTGCTCTAACAAAAACTCAATGTATTCTTTGTGGGTTAGTAATTACATACATCATATAGAAATGCAAAATCTAAATTATTTTCTAGAATAACATATAGTTATTATACATATAATATACTGAATATATAATATATGTGGAATATTATATATTAATATATAATAATAAATTCTCCTTATATTTTTGAGGAATAAATTTTAAAAATTATTTCTATTTTAAACCACCAACACAAGAAAGTAACAACAAATAAATTTCTATGTCAAATTATTCTGTCTGAAACTATTGATGCCCTAAAATTACTTCTGTAAGGCTTCACCATTCTGGTGTTTTAAATCAGTCAAATATTTATTTCAATGTATAAATATTAAGTAATACTATGGGATGGGGAGGACATTTGTTTGACCTAAGTTATAAAATAGGTCTAGAGATTTTCCTTTCTCCTCTTTACTGCCATGTTGCCCTCCCAGGCTTCTATTTTTCTGTTGTTCATCACATTCCTTTACTGAAACATCAGACTTGTAGAATATCTATCCCCTTCCTTTATTTAAAATCCTATAGAATTTCGTTAGACTCTTTTGTCTTTGACTCCCTGTGAGCATTTTGTATTATTCTCAATTTATTATCTTTTATTATGAATTAATTATCAATTTTCCCCTGTTGAGAACTAAAATTTTACTTTAACTACAAGGTCCAGTATTAGAATGTTTGTAGTGTCCTCCAGAGTACTAGGGATAAGGTGATACATTCAAATTTAAATAAAGTTCTTTGAACCACACATCTCTCAGGATCTCTAAAGATTCTTGATGGTCTATATATTAATAGCTCCAAATCATCTCAGATTAGGAATTCTTGAATGGAATTTTTAACCCTTGTTCTTTTATATTGTGTCCCTCCTCCCACCCCACTCTTAAATGTCATTTCACAATGTCAAGCCCCTTTTTCAGGATGGCATTGCTCTCAATAATGTATACTAATTAGTTTGGGAATATATGGAGGTATTTAAATATAAAATAATATAAGAGCTAATACATGACAGAATATTAGTCATAACTTTGGGGCTTCTGACTCTTCTTGCGGCAGGAAATCCTCTCTTATTTTCCTCAATGGTATGGTCTCCTGCCAAACCAAGTCCTTCCTACCCAAATCCTGTTATATTATTAGGCAAAGCATTTCAGTCCAAAGTAGCCACTTAGTGTTATGTCTATGTAAAATCCAAGTTCCATATTGGACAAATTATGTTGGTCGTGTCTAAACTAAAAATACCTTTCTGTTTCTGACAAGTATTTTTCTTATTCTCTTCCTATCTTTGTAATCAATTTTGCATATCTTGTAATTACCTCGTTAGTCTTTCTTTCCTTAGTTATGAGTCCATTACTATCAAAGATGTCCTAATTATTCCATTCCCAGAGAGTCTTCCTCCTCTCCAAATTATCTGTAACAATTCCTGTTAATTTGTTCATCAGGCCGGGCGTGGTGACTCACACCTGTAATCCTAGCACTCTGGGAGGTCGAGGTGGGTGGACCATACCTAATAATAGGTATGTTAAATTGTAGATACTTGAAAATATTTTGAAGTCTTTGCTTTATATTATACTTTTCAAATGAAATGAAATTTTATAAAACATATCATAGTAGTACAGAAAGGTGTTATCTGTCTTCATTTTGTCATTAAACACCACAAAAAACCATTTCATATTATGAAATTTTCCTCTAAGTGATGTAATATATGGTGTTGTCTCCAGTTATATAATTTTAAGAGACAACAAGCTGCAAATTCTGAAAATGATAGTCATATCCACATAGGAACAAAATAAATAAATTTCAGAAAGAGACATACATCTCTGCTAGAGAGTGGAAATAACTTATTATCATAAAAATCATCTTTTTATGAAACAAAATAAATCTAGTATAAAAATAAATTATGGGTACATGTGCTGTGATCTATTAATTATGCTTCTATCTCTATAGGGCTCATGACTTATGGTGGACTTCATTTAAGTCTGGATTATTTTCCTTTGTACTTGTATCCAAAACTTCCATATCTCTGGTGTTCATTAAAAGTATGTATTTAACACCTCTTGGTGGATTTATTTCCTTTGTAAATAATCCTCCTGGGCCCATTAATTCTATCACTCCTAACCAGATTTCATTTTCTCTCATCATAAAAATGGACATTGACTTTAGTAATATTCTATCTTTATTAATAGTGACAGCTTCTAAATCTTGGCTTGTTGACCGAGGTTAGCAAAAGGTTGTGATGGAAGAACAGTTGAGACTTATTTTATGAATAAAACAATGGAAATATCTAAAAAATATTGTTATTTAGATATAAATATCTAAAAAGTATTGATATATATATTGTTATATATGTATATTGATAAGATATTTCATTGTCTTTCTTAATTGAGACATATTATTTCCACCTAAATGGTCATCTGTAATGAAGGAAAAGTCTTTGTCTCCTCTTATTCATTTCTTATGTTACTAAAGGTCTGCTCAATCAGGTAGTCTACACTTTCTTTATACCAGAGCCAATTGACCTTACTCCACATCTTAGTCTGCTAGAGTTTCCAAGATATAATCTTATAGATTGAGTAGTTTAAACAACAGAAAATTATTTTCTGAGAGTTTTAGAGGCTGGAAGTCCTAGATCAGGGTGTCAACATGATTAGGTTTCTGGTGAGGATGCTCTTCCTGGCTTGGTCTGCCTTGCTGTGTGCTCACTTTGTTTAGGTGAATGTGCATGGAGAGAAGAAGAGATCTATCTTCCTCTTCTTGTAAAGCCACCAATCCCATCAGATTAGAATCCCACCCTTACGACATGATTTAATCTTAATTAGCCCCTAAAATTTTTATCTCCATAAACAATCACAATGCGGGGGGATGGTGGTTAGGGCTTCAACATATGAATTTTTTCAGGGGGCACGGGGAAATTTAGTACATGGCACTACACTTTATATCCAAAACCTGGTCTTCCTTTAATTTAATCATGTTTCAAAAAGATTTGCTGTGGCCTTATTGTATAATAAGGGTTAATTAGTATCCCATCTTATAATTGAGAGGAGAGTCACATTGCCTTTTGCCCACGTGGCCTCAATAGTCGATTCCAAATACATTTGTTTCCTGTAGTTCTCATTCAGTTTCTAATAATCCTGATGTTTCCTACCATCCTGAAGCATCTGGCTTGATAAAACAGTGAAATCCTGAGTAATACACCTGGTCTCAGTTTATGGGCTAGTTAAATTTATTTTGAGTGCAGATAACAGAAAATTATTCTGGCCACTTAAATTAATAAAGCAAGTTATTGGGAGGGTTCTGGGGCATTAGGTATATTACAAACAATAGCTGAGTTATCATAGCTAAGGATATTGTAAAACAGGTGAACTCAGTAGTAGAAATTCTCTCCAGAACCTGCACAAAAGAAGTTCGCATCCAGTGATACTTTATTTCTATGCTTACCAGAGACAAATATTTTTGTTTGTACTTTGACATAGAGTCTGATTGGCCGATTTGGATCAGATACCTACTTCTGAGTTAATCGCATAAAGTCAGTTGGTAGGATTATATTGTATATGAACACTGGAACCCTCTTTTCTGTATTGTGAGCCAATCTAAAAGAGGCAGCAATCAGTTATGAGCTGGAAAGTTAGTCCAAGAGTTATTATATTGATTGCAAAACATTAACAAACATAAAGAAAGAAATATGGCAAATATGCTGAATAATAAAATATGGAGAATGACAAAAACAGTACATTTAGATCCACAGAGTTTTTGCTAACTAAAACTGATAAAGCTCAATGTGAAAACATCCAAAGCATCATATTCCTCTATTCTTCACTATTTTATATCACAATCATTATCTCCATGCAGTTTAGCAATATTAGACAAGGAATACATCTAGATCATATAGCTAAGCACAACATTCTTTCTTGGTTGAAACAGATAGGGTGAAATACTCAAAACACCCTCTGCTCAACCTTCTCCTAACAAATCCCACTGGGTTTTATCCAAACTAAAGTTAATTCCCTATTGCTTTGCTCTACTCAATAGATTTTAAATATGTTCATGCTTTAAAAACATCCATATCAATGTGTTTATTGTAATGCAACAAAATAATCCCCAAATGCTCAAATTTTTTAACCTACTAAGTGAATTTCTTGGATTATCTCACTCACTGTAATGGTGATAACAGCATTTGCTACAGAACTTGGGATCTAATAGTATACCCCAGTGGGTAGTCATACAAAATAATATATGACTATAGTCATCATCCTAGGATGATGTAATCATAGTGTTACATTCTATATTTTCTTCAGAACTTTCATTGTTCACATTTTACTATGTTATACTTTAAAATGCTAATTTTGTGATTTTACTGTATCCCATTAATTCTAGGAAAATGCTGTGTTTACTTATATTATTAGACTTGCATGTTTTCACTTCAGCCTGTAATTTATGTGGATACTATTAATAGATATATATCTTTTAAATGGAAATTCTAGAGCAATGCTGTCCAATGCAGTAGCTGTTAGTCAAATGTGGCTATTGAGTATGTAAAATTTGACTACTTCAAATGACATGTGCCATAAATGTAAAATAAGCACTGTATTTTGAAGACTTAGTCTTAAAATATATTAACTGATTTGATAATCTTTGATTACATGCTAAAATAATATTTAAGAAATATTGGTTTAAATAAACATATTATTAAAAATAACTCTACCTCCTTTAAAATTACATATGTGGTTCCATTATTTTTCTACTGGATAGTGCTGGTCTAAAGTTAAGGCATATGCTATGTAAATGTTTTAAAGCAATGTCTTTCTCCTCAACATGACATAAATAAAAATTACTGCTGATAAAATACTAATTAGGCAATAGGTTCATAGATTTTTTTCTGCTTGAAAACAACTGACAATTTCTCTCTCATATCTGTCATTAGGTATGTGCTCACAGGATTTGCTGATGAAATCATTTTGTAACTAAAGATAATGTTATAATTAACATTTTATTATGGAGTATATTTCTAAGCTGGGCACTGTGGCTCATACATATAGTCCCTGATACTGGGAGGCTAAGGTAGGAGGATTGCTTGAGCCTAGGAGTTTGAGTCTAGCCTGAGCAACATGGCAACACCCTGTCTCTAAAAAAAATCAAAAATAAGTTTTAAAAATTTAAAAAAGAGTGGCTTCTATTCTCAGCTAAGAAAAAAGATATTTTAATATTGGATAATTATTTTTATAACATGGCAAATATGTCCAATATGTTGTTCTATGGAGTCAATTTGCTACTTAAAAATATTTTTATAGTGGAGTCAGTCAAATGACCCATTTTCCTTTGTGGAGATCCCACCTTCTCTAGCACTGGCTTCCCCTTGACCACTGATTCATTACAGTGGTAAAATCATTCACATTTTTTTAGAGCAATTTTTGTGAAACCATGGATAAGTCAAAAATTCATGTTACTTTAGAATAAGAGTTCCGTTGTGGAATCAATTCTTCACAGACAGCTCGAAATATCAGCAAAGTGTTTAAGAAAGATGCGCCTAATGAACACACAATACATGAATGGTTTGGAAAGTTCCGTTCTGGTGATTTTAATCTTGAAAATGAAACATGTGGGTGACCTGAGACCAAGGTGGATAATGATGAGCTCAAAGCTGTAGTGGAAGTGAATCCATTTCAACCTACGCGGGAATTAGCAGCAAGGTTTGCGATTACTATCCAAACAATATTGTACCATTTTAAGTAAATCAACAAGGTAAAGAGGCTGGCTAGATGGGTTCCACATGAATTCAATGAGCGTCAGCAAAGAAATAGTCTCGAAGCTTGCCTTTCTTTGCTGTCACACATAAAGGTGAAACGTTTCTACATCGTATTGTTATATGTGATGTAAAATGGATTCTTTTTGGCAATCGCAAGTGTCCAGAACAATGGTTGGATAAAGATGGACTGCTGAAATATAGTCTAAAACCACATATTCATCATAAAAACCTAATGGTGTCTGTTTGGTGGTCCAGCACTGGCATTATCTATTATAGATACATGAAACCTGGTCAATCGATTACAGTGGATGTCTAGTGCAACCAGTTGGATGAAATGATGAGGATGTTTGAGACTAAGCAGCCAAAATTGATCAATAGAGACAGGCCAATCCTCTTGCACAACAATGCTCAACCACATGTCACACAAACAGCATTGTTCAAACTACAGAGGCTGGACTTGAAACTCCCTGTCATCCACCATTTTCTCCAGAACTTGCCCCAACTGACTACACCTCTTCCAGGCTTTGGACCACTTCTTGCAAGGAAAAATATTCAATTCTCAACAAGCTGTGGAAAAGGACTTTCACGATTTCATCACCACTCTAACTCCAGGCTTCTTTGCTGCTGCCATAAATAAGCTACTGTTAAGATGACAAAACTGTGTCAATATTTTAGGCCCATTAATTGTACTGCTTAATTGATTAATTGTACTGCTTCTTGTATGAGGTATAATAAACTGCACTTTAGATTAGAAATCAAAAATTTCATATTTAATGACATAATAATAAAATTCCTATGTTGGAGCCTTCACCCCCTATGCGATGGTATTTGGACATAGGTTCTTTGGGATCATGAGTACAGGGCCCTCATGATGACATTAGTGCTATAAAAGAAAAAAGATGCAAAAAAACCCAGATGTGGTGACATGCTGCTGTAGTTCCAGCTTCTTAGAATGCAAGACAGGAGGATCACTTGAGCCCAGGAATTCAGGGCTATAGTGCATTATGATCACACCTGTGAGTAGCCATTGCACTCCAGCCTGAGAAACATAGCAAGGCTTTGTCTCTTAAAAAATAATAATAAATTAAATAAATAAATAAATATAAACGTCAGGCTTGCTTTCTCTCTGCCATGTGATGGTATAGCATGAAGGTGACTGTCTGCAAGCCGGAAAGAAAGCTCTCCCCAGAACCTCAGCATGCTGGCACCCCATTCTCAGACTTCGACACCTAGAAGTGTGAGAAAATAAATGATTTTTGTTTAAGTCACCCAGTCTGTGACATTTTGTTATATCACCCTGAACAAACTAAGACATGTAGAAATAGAATTCATAAAAAATGAATGGTGTAAAATGAGTAGAACTTCTTGGTACATAAAAAAAAAGAATTCATAATAAATATTATTTATAGTAAATTTTTTCATGTTAAATATTAAAGGACCTTCTGAGAATTAACTTGATTTCAGGAAAAGTTTTGTTATTTTAAGAAATTGCATTCAATTATTGCTCAGTTAGGTGAAATAATATATATATTTCACCAGGAAAATTTATGAAAATTTTTTACCCTTCTAAGAAAGTATGTGAAAATAGGTTAAAAGTTCCCTTAACATTGTATCATCTTTGGTTAATTTTATACAATTTGAGTAATCAAGAGCAGAAATTTCATAACATGCAATTTTCTTACATATTTACTATTTACTATTCATGAAACTTTTGCTTCCAAGCTAGCCCGTTACAATGCTGTCACAATTTGCATATCGGCCAACATTTCTTTATATATTTAACCATTTTCAGGATTTGAAATATGTTTTTGATCACCATCATGCTCCTATCTGATTAAGTAGATTTTCTTTTTAAAATAAAATAAAAAGCTGCACTGTTTAAGACAGGAATAATGTAGACTCAATAATCTGGTTAGTCATGCGAAAGCACTTTAGTTTTGACCAAAAGAATACATTTTTAATTTGTCTAAATTCCCCTGTTCCTCTGGACAGACTCAGACTTGATATATGATTGCTACATAACTTATAACAAATTTATTAACTTTGAAATATTTCAAATATGCTATTGAATAAATTGCCTGAGTCTTTGATGAAGAGATTGCTACTCCTTTCTCAGAATAATTTTTTTATGTTCATTCATTCAGTATTGTCCAAATAAAATCATAATTAATTTGAATAAAATTTGTATTTGTGAAAGTTATCTTGTCCTTAATGGTGATTTTTTTCTAATTTCTTAATATTTGCCTATTTTTATGACAGTGACAAACATAAGCAATGTTTTAAAAATGGATTCTGTAAACTGTGACTCATAAGAGATGACATCTATAATTGCATTTTAGTATTCTTTTACATGTGGTATAACAGGAATATATTAATTGACACTTGCCACCCCTAGCTAGTCTTTACTGTTTTCATTTCTGGCCCAAATCCCAACCTAGAAAACCAATAAATTCTTCTTTATAAATAAAAATCTTTCCTGTGGCTTATGTTTACTGGTCTTTTAATAGTTGAGTGGATCTCCTTGGTGCCACCACTATTATTACACCTCACAAACAAGTACAAGACAAAATTAAATAGTCTTCCATAGTCCTAGGCCAAAGATGATTTCTTAACTTTCATTCTAAAGCAAAACTAGGATATTAATTATATTTCTCTTTGGTAAGGAAGCCTCTGTCCGCAACATATCATTGAAGCTAAATTCTACAAAAAGCCAACTTTTTAGTGGATTTTTAAAAAGTGCAGCTTCCTGATGGAATATCACATTAAAGCTGAAATTATTTTCTCTTGCACTAATGAAATCTTAGTATTCCTCTCCATCTAGGATCCAGATCCTTAGATATCCTGAGTTTCATCCTAAAGTACTTTATTCATCACTTAGGCCTAGCCAGTATAGCATATAATAAACATACTAGAAAGGAGACAATGCCAGTGGTTTTCAGATTCTAAAGTTCTACTCAAACTTCTAATTGTAGCTTTTCTATATTAACTAACTGAACTATAAATATATGCCTGCAAATAAACTTTCTGTAGGACAAGTCAAGTTCATTAGCAATAAATAGTTCATATTGGTGACTGTATTATTTTCCTGTACATTTGTGTGAAATTAGGATATAAGATTGAAAAAAAAGTATCGGTTATATTCTCAGTGCTTGCAATAACAGGTGATCAATTTCAAACATGATCTTTTTTCAACATTGACCTGCTTGATAATATTTTGTCTATAATTCTATCACTTTTATGTCACTATGATAAAGGCCTATGCATTTTGAAAACTATTGCCTTTCCCATATTTTTCCACACAGGAAACTGAACATCAGGTTACATGTAAACTTAGAGAGAGTCACCACTTAAGTTAATTACAAGAAACCATTTCACTACTTAGCCCTGAAATTTTATGAGTTTAATCAGTGGAAAAGAAAAAAATATTGAATGCAATGTAAATTTTAATTTATATGACTTTTCTTCTTTCTGAGTGTACATGTTAAATCCTTGAAAATATTTCAAAGAATTGTAAATCTTTTTGTTTGTGTACTCTCTATAGCATGAAAATATATTTAGTGAATTGTATTGGTTATAAAATAGAGGAAAATTATATTCAATTAATGTATTAATAATTTGCATATATTATGATTAATTACCTATGTAACATTGCTATTTTCAAAATTAGAATGTGTATGTTCCCATTATTATTTCTAATTAATTTCCCAAATAATAAAAACCCTTAAAAATCTGTATACTCTATTCTAATGAGAAAAATTATTTGTTGTCTGAAAAATAAATTTTGATTTAGTGTGTATAGCAAACATAAATGTAATAATGTATTAGCAACATTAATAGAGAAAAAATAAGCCCAATATGTCTTTAAATACTATTAATTAAACAATATAAGTGTTATTTGAATATGTAACTGTATATAAATCATTAAATTACCTAATAATACATTGTACATGTATATGTATAGATATAAAATTTCATACAAAGCATTACATCTATTTGGAAACATTTAATATTTTCCACAAGATAAACATGCCAATTGTCTTTGTGTTTTGTTTTCCAAAGGTCAAGAAAACTTTTGACTATTTATAGCTTAAAACAAATTAGTAAACTATATTTTTGTAAGCAAAATATTAAGCATTTATTTTTCTCTTGATTTTTTCAGAATTTGAAAAATATTTATGAGTATTTTTAATTTATGCCAATTAATTATTTGTGTAAGTTCAATAAGAATCTGCTTTCTTTTGTAAGAGGATAGAATTGGAGACACCTGTTATTTTACCAAGGCTTTGCCTAAAATGGCATGTTTTCACATATGTCCATACTGCTTTGAGGAATTAAGGTTGACTTTATAGGGCCAGTAAAAAGCCCTTTGGAAAAACTATCCTGGTACCTTACCTAAAACGTTTCCTGACCTGTGGTAAGTAAAGAATGCCACTTTCTGATAGGTCCTTCTAAAATCACCAGCTAGATATTAGATTGTCACAACTTGGAGACCAATTTAGCTACGTAGATGGCCTTTTTGTTTTCAACTGGATCACACAAGTCAGGGCAGAGCCCACATTGAATCTTCTGTCCCCAAAAGAAAGAAAGAGATGTTTTGGGGTCAAGCCACTCTTTCTTATCTAACACACAAAGAAATACAAAAACCCTAAGGTGTATTCAACTGCTTCTAATATTATAATTCTTGCCTAGCCATTGTACACACCAAGGTCAATCATTTTTATAATACAAAGTAATATCAGGTACCCCAAAAAGCCAAAGAGGTAACATGATACCAAAGAGAGTAGTCTTATTCCTGAGAGGAAGTTATCCATGACTCTTGAGATTCTTTGAAGACTCCCAAAAGGGGGTGAGTTGCATCTTTTTCTGAGTTTCTTAAGGGATCTGAATCATTAGAAGTTTCCTCTGTAGTTTTTTTTTTTTTTTCTCTTCATGTGGTACCAAAGACGACAAAGAGGAAAGAGAGGAGTAGGGAAGATTAAAAATAAATGGGGACTGATTTTAGCTGGGAAAGCAGCTGATACTTCTGACTCTGAACTTTTTTTTCCTGCAAGTACCCTTTTAAGTGATACCATTAAGCTTTAACCAAGGTTATAACTTAATCAAGGATGCATGCGTTGTCTCTGAAGAGGCAGAAAGCAGTTTTCACAAGAACTAGAAACACCATAAAAACAGCTTCAAGACATAAAAGTTTTCCTAGCCACAAAAGGGTATAACCCACATTTCTGCCCAGACATATCCTCAAGAGTCTCAGCTTCTCAGCTAGCTGATCACTTACATATAAATGTCCAACATCCTCACATGCCCCTATGAAATACAGGAAATCAAAAGCTGCACAGGGAAGGGAAAAGAATCAATAAATAGCAAAAGTTACATAACATCAAGCCAAAACAGACTCATTTCCTGAGTGGTAATCACACCTAGGCTGCACTGAACTTCAGCCATTAGGGCACAAGGTAAATTAGCCTTTGTTGTCATTCCTGCAGGGGCAGCTATTCCTGCAGAGGCAGAGTAAAAAGAGTTTTTATCTTTGATTTAGGTCAGATTTTTTTGCTGTTTAATTTTGTCAAAAGAATTTTTAATGTTAGCCATCACAGTATTATGTGTCTTTTAAAAAATAAATTGATCTTTCCATAAATATAAATAATGCATTTATTTGAAATAAAAGATCTTTAAAATCCATCTTTTTCTAAATTTAGGAGTTTCTTTAATTTAAAGGATCCATCTTTTGGCCATTATCTTGCAATGATATCCAATGGCCTCTTTAGAGAGGAAGTAATTCCAAAGGTTCCCTCATTCTCTGAGAAATAGGCTAGCATAGGAGATGATGAAGGCCCTTATGAATGCGACTTTTTGTGACAAACATTCCCTAAAGCTTGCCACATTCAGAACAAATTTTAAAAATCTCCGTTTCCCAGCCTTTTTCAAGCTGGCCACCAAATTAAACCCAAAAATTATGTCCCTAGATGGTGGAGACCAAGAGAGTGCTCCCATATGGTCACAAAACAAGCTCTCAAGGACATAAAACAAGACCAAAGAAAACTTTATCTGGTATCCCTCCTTATGACAGAACAACACAGAAAGACAGAACAAAGGAAAACACTATGTCTGGGAAGAAAGGGATTAAACAGTATGAATTTATCACAAATCATCAAAAGTACTCCAGAGTTGCTACAACCCAAAACTAG